>JAOEHQ010012326.1:0-16072 GCA_025447715.1 Asclepias incarnata
TGCAAAATCTCATTGCGATTTTGGCCTTTCCATTGCGATTTTGGCCTTTCCATTGCGATTTTGGACTTTTCCATTGCGATTTTTATGGCTATTTTGTGTAAATCAAAATTTTTTTGTTAAAATGGTATATTTTTGGTATTTTTTGGCTTTTTTGGTTAAAATGGTATATTTTTGGTATTTTTTTGCTATTTATGCTATTTTCTCACTTTTTAAACACCTCTACAAAAATAAAATTTTCATCTTCCAGTTCTAAAAATAAACTTCAACTTTCAATTTCAGCTACCAGCTACAAGCTCTAGCATTCAGCTAGTTTTACCGGACATAATGCATGTGCAAGATTCCTTGGCTAAGAAGAGTTTGTGTGTGTGTGTTTCACATAATTAATCTTCACGTACATATTGTGAAAAATCAAATAAGAACTCCATGTGTAGTGTACATTACCTAAAATGATCAGTAGGAAAGGGGATGGTTTTTCGCGACAACCATGTCTAATCTTGGCGTCACCAGAATGTCCCTTTTCACATTTGCATGTGTAATTCCCTGGAGTATTAATACAAGTTCCATGACATGGATATTTTTCCGGCTCTTTACACTCATCGATATCTACACATGAAAAAGATTATTATCAACATCCTTTAACATAAGTAATTAATACATCATACAATTCTTTAATTATAGCGTAAAAGGATGCATTAAGCTAGTCTTCGTTATTAATTAATTGTGGAATATCTTTTAATTAATTTACCCATACGCAAATAAAATATGATACAATACATGGCTATGGAGGATAACATAATAATACACCAAAATCAATCCTTAGGGCACACGGAGTGGATAAAATAAATTTATCAACCCTCTCAACCAGCCCTCCCAACTTAATTCACTGGCGCCCATTAAATTCTCAGCCCTTCCAAATTTTTTATTTTTGCCCCCTATACTATTAAACTAAACAACTTATAACTAAAACACACACACACACACACACACACACATATATATATATATATATTTAACAATCTTTGGATTCTAATTCTTTTCTTTCTTTTTCTTTCTTGTGATGCAACAACAGTCCACCTCCATCTCTATGATCTTCTTCTTCCTCCCTTTATTCCGCCGCCCCTCCCTCTCCCACACTCTTGAAAACATCGGCCGACCACCTTCCAAACGCAGTCGTTGCTGCTGTTCCCCTCCAAACGCAGCCCGTTTGCTGCTGTAACAACACCTCGGCACCACCGAGTAACTACTGCAGCGGCACCCCACCACTGTGACACCATCATCACACCACACTGAGCCATCACCTTCATCTCCACACTCCCGCACCTGCTGCTGTTGCCGACTGCTCCCTGCCGCCGGCCCAGCAGCCGGAAAACACCACCATTCCAGCCACCAAGTACCGCTGCTATATATATATATATGAAAAAGGAGTTTTTTTTTAATTTATTTAAAGCCTCAAACTGTTTATATATATATACTAGTCTTAATACCCGTACGATGTACGGATTGACTATATATATGTTACGACTGATTTTATTTTTTTAAAGAAAATAATATTTAAACATGCTCCATTACATACATTTGGTTTCTCCAATGTTAGCCTAATATATCTAACATTATTTTTGATATTGGTAACGATATCACCTAATTTAAAGTCATGATTGTGAAAAATGGTTCGTGTCCTTTTAAAATTTTTAATAATATTATAAATAGCAATATCTTGCAAAATATAAATTATCACCAAAAATAGGATTGGTGATGAAAATTGATAATTATGGTAACAATGAATATAATAGGATTTTTAATATAAGAGTTTTAGTTATATTAGGAATTTATATTTAAATATTAATTAATTAAAAGTTTTAATTATTTAGGTTATCTAAAAATTAGAATTATTGAATATTAAACTAAAGAGACACGTGTCGTTTAAATAAAACGCCACGTGTCGATTAAAGAATACGTCAATCCTGTTTTAGTATATTGGTAGATATGTATATTTTTTTGTTTTATTCTCTTCGTCGAAGTTATCAATTTATTTAGTTATATAAAATTTTATAATTTATAATAACAACTCAAAACATATTTGAAACAAATTCTATAAGACTTATCTTTTGAATCCATTCGTCCATCGGACATTCGGACGTTCGGACGGGCCTTGTAAATATATAAAACACATAAAACCGATATCAAAGGAAAACGTATATAAGCAAAAAGGGAGGTCATTTCCGTTTTTATTGCTTCCCTGGTCATATCATATCATTAGGGCCCGGATCAAAAAACATACGAACCAACCCATTTTAATTCTATTATAATTTAGGGCTTCCGATCACCGGATAATGATAGTAGTCGCCCGAAACATTGCCGGAGTCGTAAAATGATTTAATTAGGGTTCAACATTTAATTAGTTAATTAGATATCATTAAATTTTTAACTACATTGTAATTAAGGAGATCTGAGGTGTTTTATTTTTTCTTTCTCAAATGGTGAGTTCTTTTTAAATTTGTGATCATTAATTAGTTCTTCTCATTTATTTATATGCTAATGCTGATTGTTACTTTTATTCGTTCCTGTGTATTTTGCACATCGAAATGTATCTCACTACTATGTTCTAGTAATGTATGAATGTATCGTTTTTAAAACTTACCTTGTGATCTACTACTATTGTCTCTAAAAGGTGTAGATTGACGGGAACACCCTTGACCCCGGGTGCCTTTTTGGCACTGACCATTGTCCACCTCACAAGAAATAGCTATAGATAACTCCCTATTGTATGTATTGGTTTAGGTTGAATCGGTTTTAATTTTTGCGAAATGGAGTTCAAATAATATTTCTACATGTTTGATGTACTGATCTTTCCAAAACGGCCAAACTTGCCAATGACGTGCAGTTCAATTGGTAATGGATGGGGGCATCTTTGCCACAAATAGCACAAGGCCTAAGGTTCGAGCCTGAACACCCCATAGCCACAAGTGCTAAGTGAGTCAGGTATACCCCACATTACGAATAAGGTAGCTGATTGTGAACCATCAACCTTTTACCACGCAAAAAATGGCCAAACTTACTATTGCATTTATCTATTTAAATGGTTTTACTGGCTAAATGGAATTCAAACTGATACATACAATAGCAGGTTTTAGAAGTTTAGTACATCAAAAGCTAAAGGATACATAAAAATGGATAACCGAGCCATTATCAGTCCCCCACCGACCGGTCTTACAGCTAACCTGTGGGAAAGTAAACTACATAACACTACGATTAAAGGGACATGGGGCGGGGTTTGAATCCTTGACCTCTGCTTTTATGGTGCATGTCTCCCACCACTAGGCTACCATCGTGGTGACAAGTGAAGGATACATACAATGATACAATACTAAAACGAGTGCAGTTGGATACATTTCAATATAGTTTTCCCTTTTGACAATGGCTTACTGTATTATGATTGAGAATTGATCATGAATGCTATGCAATGCTTTTTAGTATGTTGGGTCAATGTCACAGAATAGCAACAGACTTAGGTTAGTGGTCAGTGTTCTTAATTATACTCAGTAATATCCCTGGTGATTATTCTTTTGAAGTGTGCTAATTTGGTATTTTGATGATTTGGCTTGCCACGTAACCGCGTTATCTTCTTTACCAGTTAAATGGGTTATGAAACTAACCCATTTTGAAATGAGTACCAGGTCGGAACATTATTAAGATAATAACCAAAACAGATCTTCATCCTCGGAAATATACTATGACATTAGCCCTTGTATTTTCACTTGATCTGGATGGATCCATTTTATTTCTTATGCTAGTTAAATCTTCATGTTTCTCTTATAATATTAGCTCTATTAAGGATCAATTAGAATCCCATTTGTCATGCAGTCTACTTCAGCTAGTATCATAGTCGGATCTCAAGTCTGGGTGGAGGATCATGATGTAGCTTGGATAGATGGCGACATTATGGAAATTAATGACAAAGAAATAAAAGTAAAATGTTCAACAGGAAAAGAAGTAAGTTATTGTTTGGGTTTGATTGTTGTTCAAAAACAGACCCAATTGAAAACAATTTTGACATCACAAACATGGAGCAGACAAGTTAGTTTGAATGACAAAATTTGGAAAAATACTCTGAATCATTTTTCAAGGTTTTTTTCTGATGCATTTGTGTTGTGTAGGTTGTTGTTACTAATCTTTCCCGAGTGTATCCTAAAGATCCTGAGTTCCCTGAATGTGGAGTGGATGATATGACAAAATTGGCTTATTTGCATGAACCTGGGGTTTTACATAATTTGAAAATTCGATTTGACATGGATGAAATTTATGTGAGTACATGTATAAATTAGCATGTGATGGATATTTATAGCCTATAACTAAAAATTCCGATCACCCATTGGTTTTTCAGACTTACACAGGAAATATTTTGATTGCGGTGAACCCTTTCAAACGAATCCCAAACATATATATGACAAAAGTGTGATGGAAAAATACAACGGGGTGGCTCTTGGGGAGTTAAATCCACATCCTTATGCTATTGCAGACTCTGCATACAGGCATTATTTGTTTTCTCTTGTTTAATTTAGTTACTGAATTTAACACAATTATCATATGCATGAGAAATATGGACGTTTTCGAATGCAGGCAGATGGTTAATGAGAGAACAAGCCAGTCAATTCTGGTTAGTGGAGAAAGTGGGGCTGGTAAAACTGAAAGCACAAAAAATCTTATGCAGTATCTTGCTTATATGGGAGGTCGCCCTAGAGCTGAAGAACGGAGCGTAGAGCAGCAAGTACTAGAAGTAAGCTACATATCTTTTATAGACTTTGTCGAAATGTTATGCCTGCAGTCACCTAAAGGTGGAAGTTTTGACTCATTTACTTATCAATGAGCCGATTTGGGTTATCTTTCCTGCACCTCTAACGTGTCAAATGGGTTTCAAAGAAAAGAATTACCTTAAAAGGAAATGGTTTAAACAAAGTCGCTAAACGTGTATTTTTGATGCATAAAATCTCCTAACTCATTTAAATAAAGTTAGATTATAGTTAATTGATATCATATTTGACACTTTAATTATTTATTGTTGTTTAGTTGTTTTGGACAAAATGTGTTTCAAGTCAACCAAACCTGTTTTGACTTGTACAGGAGTTACCCGTTTTGATCAGAATCAGTCTGACGGTCAAACTCTGACCCATGACCCAGCCTTGACCCACCCATTTTGCCACTTCAGTGGCCCATAATCAATTGTGGGGCTGCAGTTTTTATTATTTCACATTGATTGGATATCTGTTCAAATATCATAGCTGGACACATTTCTTTCTTTTGGCAGTCTAATCCAGTATTAGAAGCCTTTGGTAACGCGAAGACAGTTAGGAACAACAATTCAAGGTTCACGAAAGCTTTAATGGAGATAAACAACAGCTTTAAATAGAAAGTGCATTATTTTGCGTAATTAAGTTTCACTGTTTAAGTTAACTGAATCATGTATATGTGCAGTCGTTTTGGTAAGTTTGTTGAGATCCAATTCAACGATCAGGCAAGGATCTCTGGAGCTGCTATAAGAACTTATTTGTTAGAAAGATCACGTGTTTGTCAAGTTTCCGATCCTGAGAGAAGTTATCATTGCTTTTACATGCTCTGCGCTGCACCACCCAAGGTGATAACTTTTCCACAATTGAATGCTTCTTACTTATTGTCCTTTTCTATTTTTGCAAATGATCATTTGTTTATGATAATGCTTCTGTTTGAAGTTAGAAACATTTTTTGCTATAAAAATCACTGCATTATGATTGATCAATTTTTCAGGTATCCGAAAAGTATAAATTGGGGGACCCGAGGACGTTTCATTACCTTAATCAGTCAAAATGTTATCAACTGACAGGAGTGGATGAGGCTAAAGAGTTCCTTGCAACAAAACAGGCAATGGAGGTTGTTGGGATTAATTCTGATGAACAGGTAGATATTACACATACATATGTGTTATATATCAAAACATGTCAATAAATGTAAAACTAAATGTTTTATTTCTACAGGAAGCCATTTTCCGTGTTGTGGCAGCAATTCTCCACTTGGGAAATATTGAGTTCAATAGGGGAAATGAACCAGATTCCTCTCAACCTAAAGATGATAAATCTAGATCTCATCTGAAAACTGCAGCCGAGCTTTTCATGTAGTCAGTCTTCATTTAGTTTCTTTAATCTGTTTACTTTTTTCTTACAGAAGTCTTTCTTGTTACATAGACATTTTCTGTTTAGGTGTGATGAGACAGCTCTGCAAGAATCTTTCTGCAAGCGTGTGATGGTAACTCGTGGTGAGAGCATTAAAAAGTCTCTTGATCCAAATTCTGCAGCTATCAGTAGAGATGCGCTGGCCAAAATTGTTTATTCAAGATTATTCGATTGGTAGGTTTGATCTAAATGGATGATTATAACCATAGACTAGAGGTGGCCATTTGGACCCATGACTCATGAATGGGTCGATTTGGGTTGTGTTTTATCTTAAATATGAAAATTCAATAAAGTTAGCTGCAGGCGAAAATGTCAAACGGGTTGAAAGTACTCCAAAGTATATGTATATGCATACAATCTCTTGGAGCGTCTACTTAAAAGACTTAGTAATAGTATTGTTCTAGTCATAATAAACACATTAATGTTGATAAAATTTTCTGAAAACTGAGCAGGAAAGTGTTTGTGGGTCAACCCATCTTGCCACCTCTACCATACATGTATATATACTAAGAACAACGTGTTTTGACCCATTACCCAATATGCCAGACCCACCATCTTGCCACCTCTACCATACATGTATATATAACTTTTTGGGTTTATAGCTCAAGGACTTAATTGCATCTCCAGGATTGTGAACAGGATTAATAATTCTATTGGTCAAGATGAAAAGTCAAAATTCTTGATTGGGGTTCTGGATATCTACGGATTTGAGAGTTTCAAGACGAACAGGTGCTTAACTGGTATGCTTTTGGTTCGTCATTTAACATAGGCTATTTATTTGAAACTAGCATATGAAACCCCTAGTTAACACTTTCACTAAAAGAAAGTGCTAAGTTTGATTTGACACATTGTCTAACCAAATCAAATTCTCCCTCGATACGTTCCTCCTTTTTTTGTTTCGCATATCTCATTTTACACACTCTTACTTACTTCCAAGCATAAGAAACGTTTTAGCTTATATTTTTTGCTCAATTTTACTAGTAAACATAAACTTCAATCATCCTCATGCAGTTTTGAGCAATTTTGCATAAATCTGACTAACGAGAAACTCCAACAACACTTTAATCAGGTTTGTGAAATTAAGCACATGTTTAGATCTTTGAAGCATGTATTAGCGTAATCTGATTTCTGGTAAAACGATCTTCTTTCTGGAAATTGGCAGCATGTTTTCAAGATGGAGCAAGAAGAGTATTCCAAGGAGGAAATCAATTGGAGTTACATAGAGTTTGTGGATAATCAAGACATTCTTGATCTCATTGAAAAGGTTTGGGACATAATTTCATTTTCTGTTTTCTGTCACCTTATAAATGTGAGGATTCGGGTTATGTTCTATCTCTAATAGGTGATACACAAAATATTAGCTTAAAAGGAAATGGGTCAAACTTATTAAACTGGTTGAAGGTTGTCTAAACTGTACTTTTAATGCATTAAACCTCCTAAATCATTATATTCAGATAATTATACTATAACTGAAATAATATAACTTCCATAATCATATCTACCAGAAAGATTGATTTTCTTATAGCTTTTGGAACCAGACCCATCGTAAACACTTGCACATTTAAACCCAAGCCTGATTTTATTACCCGACCTGCACATTTAGCCGCCTTATTTCGTAGCGTGTACTTTTGCTGATCTAATCTATCTTTCTATCGTTCAGAAACCTGGGGGAATCCTTGCTCTCTTGGATGAAGCTTGGTACGTACATATTTTATTTCACTCAGCATACAATTTTACATGGTAAGTACTTATCTATCTAAATATTTTACTAGACTGTGTTTTTTTCGCCAGCTACATGGGTAGGTGTCACGAGGTTCTAACATAATCGTTGAATCATTAGAGCCCTATTATGAAACTGAAGAGTTGAAACATAGTGTTTAAATTCCCAAAACTTACATTACCATATCGATTCTGTGCAGCATGTTTCCAAGATCAACTCACGCCACCTTTGCTGAAAAGCTTTACCAGACGTTCAAAGATCACAAACGTTTTAGCAAACCAAAGCTATCAAAGACAGACTTCACCATTTGCCACTATGCTGGTGATGTATGCATTATATTTTATTACGTTGCATAATAGTAGCTAAAATGGATAAATCCTCAAAACTTACAAAACAAGCTTGATGCTTGGTAATGAAATTGTTTAGGGGTATTTGCCTTTCGGATGTGTATGTGAAAGAAATTATGTGAGTCTGAATAATAAGTCTGTAATAAAACAGGCTGTTGGAGATAGTGTTTGGGAATCTTTTGCTGTTTAAAATTGTTGCAAGTTGTTTTGAGTGTTTGACAATTATGATAAATCTTGCTAAACAAAGAGATCACTTTGCCATTTTTGTTGCAGCTAGTATGGAACTTATTGTCCAAAACTGATTATCTTATGTACATATTCTGATAATCAGAAGCGGAATCTGCTCATCCAGACAGTTTAAACTGATTAGTGATTATTACGACTAGATCCGAACACCCCCTAAATCCATTTGTACCCAAAAAAGCTGCCCTGTGTTAATATCAGTTATTTGAAGTAATCTGGTTTCAGGTCACATGTCAAAGCGACCATTTCTTGGATAAGAACAAGGACTATGTGGTTGCAGAGCACCAGTCTCTTATGAATGCTTCTAGGTGTTCCTTTGTATCAAGCTTATTCCCGCCTTCATCGCAAGATTCATCTAAAGCTTCAAAGTTCATTTATGCAAGTCTCATATTCACAGCAACAATTACAAGCATTGCTTGAGACACTCAGTCACACAGAGCCGCATTACGTTCGCTGTGTCAAACCGAATAATCTTCTAAAGCCTGCTATAATTGAGAATCAGAATATATTGCAACAACTTCGATGTGGGGTGAGTCTAGAACTTTAGGGTAGAGTAAACAGGTTCAACTCATTTACCTGTGACTGGATTTGGGTTCTGTTATATCATCAACAGTTTCAAATAAGTAATATCAAAAAGTTTAGCTAAAAAGAACATGGGTCAACTTGGTCGAAAGTTGCAAAATTTTCTTTTAACGCATACAACCCCCTAAATGACTTTACTTTTAAAAATAAGGGTTATTTTAATCATATTTTTAACTATTATAAGTGTCCTGACTTGTTTTAGCCCATACTAAAACTTTACATGTTTTGAATGAACCCATATTGTCATTTCAGGGAGTTATGGAGGCAATCAGGATCAGTTGCGCAGGCTTTCCTACTCGTAAACCTTTCAATGAATTTATATCCCGCTTCAAAGTCCTCTCACCTAGTGTTATAAATATAAGGTGGTAGTATTGACTGTAATGAAGTCCTTGAACTATTTGTAATATGCTTTTTTAGAATTCTTATTTTTCTTTAACCTGCAGTGATGAGGTCGAGGCTTCAAAGATATTGTTAGAGAAGGCGAATCTTCAAGGTTATCAGGTACTTTAAAAGTTTTCTTTTAAGATGTAATGTGGCTGCTAAAATTTTTATTCTGTTTCTAATTCGAACTCTTGCAGATTGGTAAAACGAAAGTGTTTCTCAGAGCAGGTCAGATGGCAGAAATAGATGCTCGGAGAAGCGAGGTTTTAGGAAGATCTGCTACCAAAATCCAAACAAAGTTTCGTTCATATTCCGCATGCAAGAAGTTTATCTTGTTACGATCTTCAGCAATACCAATACAAACTATATGTAGAGGTATAGACTATTATCACCTACCTATATATAAATAAGTTCAGTGGAACAATAAACTTGGGGTATTTGGCTGGAGTTATTTGTACAAAAAGATAACCAACTTCGGTCCAATTTCTACTTCCGATGTTAAACTCTCAATATTTTCATTTGGAAAAATGATCAACCTTGACAACAGTTAACAGGTTTTCTTCCTAAAGTTTTTTGTAAGTCGGAAGGCTTTCATTGTTTTTTTTTTCTTTTTTCTTTTTCCGTTAGTTTGAAGATTTTCAACCACATTTTTATGGCAAGTTTGAGGGTTTTGCTCAATTGTTTTTCTTTTTTTTAAATGTAATTTGATCAATTTTTAGTATAAGGTTTTTTTCTGGGGAAAAAAAGATTATTAGCTGAAACTTAATTTGGTTTGCAATCAACTTGATGTGCCTATGAAAAAAATTATACTTAATATATTGTTATAGGGGAAGTTGCACGCCTTTGCTATGAGCGTCGAAGGAGAGAAAGGGCATGTTTAAAGATCCAGAGAAATGCCCGCATGCATCGTGAGAGGAATACTTACAGATTCTTGAGCTCTTCCGTTATTTCTATACAAAATGGAATGCGTGGCATGGCTGCTCGCAAAGCATATAATTATAAATGGCAAACAAAAGCCGCAATCAGTATCCAGGTAATGTATTTAATTGTTCAATGAAGTTGCTGACTGCCATATAACGGGAAAACAAAAGTCTAAAAAGAAATATTTAGGTCCCATGCCTTATAAGGTAAATTGCATGTCTTGTGTTCAGACTCAATCGTATTCTTAAATGTTATTTTCTTTACTTATTACATAGGCTAATGGACATCTTTCACTCTATCTGCTATGTACCCAAAATTGTATTCATATATGGTTAATATTAAGTCCTCTTATTCCTTAAACTTATATATCTTCATGAACAAATTTACAGAGTCGATGCCGACGACATTTGGCTTTGCATCGTTATTTGAAAATAAGGAAAGTAGCAATCTATGCTCAGTCTGTTGTTAAGAAAGATCTGGCACGCATAGAACTAGGGAGGCTTAAAAAGGTGAATATATTTTTCCAACACATGTAGTTAATATCTTCTTTTTTTTTATAATTTGTTTCATATTCTATGTATTCTTTAAAATTTTCACTTTTTAAAATATCTTTTGTAAAAGTTGGTTCACATAACATAGATGTGGAAGTTGGTTCCAAATTTCCAATAATCTTCGCTATGCATTCACCACTAGGTACTACTTAGGGGGTAAGAATCAAGGGTCAAATGGATTGGGTAACAAGTCAAAATGGTCATTTTGTGAATTAATCAGAGGAAAACATATTGTGTATATTCATTATGATGTAATTTGGTTACATATATAGAGTTTTTAGTATTGTAGCTGTAGTGGGTCGACTTGTAGATGCGGTGAAGGCCTGAGCAGAAGCTACCGCTGGTTGTGTTTTCTTCAACATATAATCGTGATCAGCAAGTAAGCCATAAAGTTCTGAAAATTGTTTTGGTGGTTGGGTGAGAAACGCGAACTTGAGGGTGTTATATTCCTCCCGTAAACCAGAAACAACTAGCATAATGACATCCTTCTCCTTCATGGACTCGCCAATACTAGCAAGGGCATCCGCATATTCTTGAGCCCGGTTCAGGTAGCGGTTGATGTTTCATCACCCTTCATCTCGAGTTTTAATAATTGTGTTTTTAGGGTATATTCACGAGAGGCTGTATGTGGTGCATAAGCACGTTCAAGAGCAAGCCACACTTCTCGTGATGTAGAGCCTTGAACGTGAGTAAAAGTATCCTCGGATATGGTGGAGATGATTAACATACGGACATGTGCATTGTTTGTGATCGCTGTATAATCTGGATTGAGTTTTGGTGCTGCATCTGTTTCTTTATCTTTACTACCACTAGTCCGCTGGTGTTGGGAGGGGCAAGGAAGCGACCCATCGACATAGCCAAAGAGGCTGTTTGTAATTAGAAAAGGTTCTAGCATTGTTTTCCAAAACCCATAATTGGTAGGTGATAAAGTAAACCCAAACTTATGTGAATTATGAGAGGTCTTTTCGGTTGTACTGAATGCCACAATAGCCATGAATCTGATTTTTTTTTTTTGGTGGTGTTAAGCGGTGGCCGGCGGTGTTTACTTGTTCATGTGAAGCTAACCAATGTTTCGTGTCCTGTAGGCTGCGAGGGACACTAGTTCTCTCCAAGATGCCAAATCTAAATTGGAAAAGGAAGCGAAAAAACTAGCCATGCAATTGCAGGAAGAGGAACGCATGAGAGTATGCTTTTCATAATCCTCATTACTTAGTTAGAATTTAGTACGCGTGTTGATTCTTTCGCTCATCACTTAATGACTTGCATTTGATTGTTATGGTGATATATTTACATCATAACAGACTCGAGTTTAATCGATAAGTTATGTAAGGTTTAGTCTGTCAGGTTTTGAAGTCCTTATGGGCTGTTTTGGCCTTAAGACCAGTTTTAGTTAGGTGTTTAGGGCCCCATCAGTTTCCTGATTCACCAAACAAGAAACCCTAGACTATTATTTATATATATTCTGGTCTATCATTGTAATTCCTTGTTGTACCAAGCTTAATAAAAATCCCTAGTTGGAGCTGTGGATTAGTTCACACACATTGGGTGAGATACCACATAAATTCTCGTGACCTTTATTTTCTTGTTTATTACTTCCGTTGTGCAATTGTTTCTAAGTGGTATCAGAGCTATTGGCTGTTCGTTTGATTCGATTCTGTCCCTGTTCGGGGCTGCTGTTCGGATCTGTTTTGCCGTGATTAGGGTTTCTCTACCCTTGTTCGCTGCTGATTGTTGTTGTTCACTCCTGACTGCTGTTGTTTGTTACTGTTTACTGTTGTTTCCTGCCGTTTTACAGCCGTGATTAGGATCTGTTTGCTGCCGCTACTGTTCTTCTTGTTCAATCAGTTTCTAGGGTTTGGTTTGCGACTGTATTTGCCGCTGTTTCACCTGTTCCCACTACCACCATTCTCAGCCACCTCTGCAACATTTGTTCGCTGTTCAGATATGAAATTCTATTCAAATATCTGATTAAGGTAATTTTTCTGCTGATTTTGATTGAATTTTGGTCAGTGTTTGCGATTAGGGTTTCTGAATTTTGGGGGTTTTGGTGTTGTTGATTGATTGGAAGATTCTAAGTGCTGTTTGATTGGTTTTTTCTGTTGGCTTTCTTGTTGACGGGTGTTAATCAACTTATTGAAGCCAGGTAACTTTGTCTTTTTTTTTTCGTTTGTCATTATGGCCGAAGGCGGAAAATTTGTGATTGAAAAGTTTGACGGCTCGGATTATAGTTGGTGGAAAATGCAGATTGAAGCATTACTTGGTCAAAAGGATCTGGATATGATACTAGGGGAAAAATCAGAGATGATGGATAAAGAACAGGAAGCTCTTTGGGATACTAAGGATAAGAGAGCTAGAGGGGTTATTACATTGAGTTTGACGAACGTGGCTTATAACATCATGTCTGAAATCACCGCTAGTAGTATGATTTTGGTGTTGTCAATTATGTATGAGAAGCCTTCTGCAACTAATAAGGTATTCCTGATGAGAGAGTTGTTTATTATGAGAATGAAGGAGGGGAGCTCAGTAACCGAGCACATTAACAAATTGAACTCTATCTTGTCCAAATTGTCTTCTGTTAAGATGGAGTTTGATAGTGAGACTAAGGCTGTGCTATTGCTATCTTCATTGCCTGATAGTTGGTCTGGGACAGTGACTGCTGTTACTAACTCAGTGGGAATCGACGGTATGACATTTGACAAGATTTGGGATATAGTATTGGGTGAAGACGTTCGACGGAGGGGTACTCAGTCGGGATCTTCTTCTGAGATGTTGCTGGTTGGCAAAGGTCGTGGCAAAAGTTCATCTAGAGCTCAACCGAGTGTGCGTTGTTGGGACTGTAACGAGACAAGACATTACAGGAGTTCGTGTTCTAATAAGAAGAATTGTGATCAAGGTTTGAATTCTACTTCTAAGAGTGTTTCTGATTCTGAAAATGATGCATTGATACTTGGTGTTGAAAGTAGTGTGGAACCTTGGGTCATGGATTCCGGTGCATCAGTTCATGCTACTCACAGTGCTGATGGCATGCGGAATGTTAGAAAAGGTAACTTTGGCAAGGTTAGGCTTGGAAACGGTAAGATTCTTGATGTGTCTGGCATGGGTAATGTTGACTTGGATACTTCTTTCGGTACTACTTGGACTTTGCGTAACGTGAGGGTCGTTCCAGAGCTTGAACCAAAATTAATCTCTGTTGGGCAGTTAGATGATCAAGGTTTTGATGTGAAGTTTGGTGAGGGAACGTGGACGGTTTTAAAGAAACATCGGGTTATTGCTAGGGGTTTCAAGAAAAGTTAGTTATATCTTGTCCCTGTTCCGTCTGGAGATGTGACCACCCCTGTGAAGACGGATGCTAAAGTTGGACTCACTGATTTGAGAGCTAGGCGAATTCAGTTTACAATGAAGAATTCCAAGCTTTCTGCTGAGTTTGAGTGTATTCGAAAGTCTGAACATGTACGGGAGTTTCGTGATAGTTGGAGTAGCTCGACACAGTCTGGCAATCTACGTTGGGTTCGAAAGACTAGGGATCCGAATGAAATCTCTCCTGGGAAGTCGCTGTTATTGGAAAGTGTTCCCCAAGGTAGTCCTGAATCTACTTTGTGGGAGTCAGATGGGATTGAGGATGTGAAGTTGAGGTCTGTTAAGACCGTGTTGGAGCCATCTGAGGCTCCAATAGGGCCCTTTATTTATTGATGAGCAGGGGTCCGCTGCAACTAGGTGTACTATGGTTTGAAGTTTGGTTTGTACGTTGAGCTGGACCTATACTCCTGTTCCATGTGTTGGGGATTACTGGTTGCTGAAGACTTGGATTGCTTTGCACTTGTTGGTGACTTGTTTTCCCACAAGGTTTTCAAGTGGGAGATTGTCGGATTTTACACTACAAAAAAATTTTCATTTATTCACACTTCTAGTTAACGTGAACAATTTATAAAATTTTGTCACGCTTATAAGTGTGTAAAACTATATTAAACTAAAAGTTCACACTTTTAAGTGTGTAAAAATAGGTATGATAGACTACAAAAGTCCACATTTAAAAGTGTGTAGAAATTTATCCACACTAAAAAGTGTGAAGTTTAAAAATTCACAATTTTAGATATGAACTTTCATATTTAATTTGTCACACCACTTTTATCCACACTAACTATGCTATTCAAAAAAAAAAAACTATTAATTTGTCACACATTTAAGTGTGAATATATGATAAATAAATGTGTGAATAAATGACTAATTTTTTGTAGTGATGCTAATAGAGTTGCTATATTTGAATCTTTATGTTTATGTTGGACTCGGTGACATTGACTGACCATATGGCTTTGCTGTGATTTTTGGTCGTTTAAATTCGAAAAATTGAGCAGTCACTGGAACCCGACCCGATGAAGAGGTGATGCCGATTTTTGACACAGCTAAAATATTTCATGTTGTATGCTTCTTCTTTTCTAAGTTAGGTTAACGAAGTGATTATTGTGTTACAGACGATAAACAACCTTATAGAAACTGGAAATAGCGAGCAGATCTTCCAGAATGCAATGAAAGAAATGGGCCGAGGACAGGTATGTAGAAACTAAACCAGAATCTGGATATCTAAAACAATTGAGCTGAATAGTGAACCAACGTAATCTGGTTCAGTCACAAGGCGTCGACCCCAAAATAAACACTCGTTTTTTTAGTTTTAAATTTTTCATAATAGCATGGTTTCAAGTTATAAACAAACCCTATTCAGTTGTAGTCCCTAAACCCGCCCAAGAGACGGTTTTATTGTAAAATCTATAGCCATAAACCAGCTCTTAATAATATCTAGTTTTGTTGGATCAAGTCCTACATTGTTATGAGCGTAAAGAGGAGGAATTTTGATGCCATTTTCACGTTTTCATTCGTCTTGTTTGTTCACTAAAGGTACTAAATACATTGGAAGAAATTCAAGAAAGACATGATGCTGTGAGGGAAATAGAAAAAAAGCTTCTGGACCTACATCAGGTAATTTCTTCAAATTAAATTGGAATGTTGATTTGGAATCGGCTCGCCATGTGAACTGCTTATTTCTATTTGAAAAAATACTTGTTGATGTCACCAGATATACTTGGATATGGCGGTTCTTGTAGAGGCTCAAGGAGACTTGTTGGATAATATCGA
>JAOEHQ010012337.1:0-16072 GCA_025447715.1 Asclepias incarnata
ACTAACGGGAATACAAACACGGATTTTCTACTAAATGACACACATTATTATTGAGCTACTAAATGTCACATAATAATCATTTTAACACATAAATAACAATCACATTTAATTATCTACTAACTAAACACACTTCTTAACGACAAGTCAACATTGACTAACGGTAAAAGCTAACGGAAAGAACCAAAAAGTTCGGGATGTTACACCTTTCATATTAATAAAAGTTTGAATGTTAAAAAAAAATGTCGCTGCTAAAAGCCATGTCCTTTTCTGACATCGTACAGTACTACAGGTGTACGGTGTCGGACAGATCCGTACTATACTTTTAGCAGCGATGTTGCTGCTAAAAATCTGGTAAAGTTAGCAATTTTATGGTCAATCTAGCAGGACCCTTTTAAAAAGTTATGAAAGGACAACTCTACGAATTTGTCAACCTACCCTATGTGTCGGGATTGGAAATCACCCTCTAAAAACTTTGTCAAATTTTTTTTCCAACATGACTAAGGCATCCATAAATGGTAAGTTTATTATAAAAAGTTAAATTAAGGTTGCTTTTTGATTGTGAAAAATGTTTCCTAGCTTTTTATTTCTAATTTTTTAGAAAATAAAAGGGTTTTCCATTTCTATAAAACAAATTAAAATTTTGACAATGCGCTCAAATTAGAAAATGCTATTTTTATTTTTTATATAACAAAAAAACATCTTAAAATCTACTTAGGGGAGGGGGGCGAGGGTCCGAGGTGCGGGAGTGTGTAAATAGAAATTAGAGTTTTTAAAATTTAGAAAATGAAAAATGTGAAAAATAATAAAAAGATGTTTTCATGTTTTTCATTAAAAAATAGAAAACATTGTTTTTTGTTTTTTTGGAAAACCATCATTTGAACGCGTTTTTTGGTTTTTATGTTTTTTTAGAAAACAAAAATGAAAAACAAAGAGTGTTTTCCTCAACTAAACCACCTTAAATGGTTTATAAACTAAGATCATCTTTAGTGTTTTTTTTTTATGATGGTATACCAGCTGAATCATGCAGGGCTTTTAATACCTTATTATTATTATTATTATTATTTTCATTATATATTATGATAGGAATATAAATATGGGTTGTAATCAAATAAAAACTAAAACAACGTTAAAAACCAAAGAAATTTTAGCCGCACATTTTCCTACTCTTCTTCTTCCTCCTCTTCCCTTTATATTTTTTTTACCTTGCTTTTTTTATTTTTATATATTTTTTTTTAAAATAAAAACTCATAAAAAATAAAAAAAAAACTTTTTCCGACGATGATACGGTATGGGCTCCTCCCTTAAGGGTATTAATAAAGGGTAGCTGAAAGGGTGATAGGTCATAGGAGGTGATAGGTCATAGGAGGTGATCGGTGATGTGGTGATCTACCTAACGGGTTCCGCCCTTAGCCATACGGGCTATGCCTTTTGAAATTTTTTTTTGAATCGGTTTTTATTTTAAAAAATATAAAAAATGAAAAAAATAGAAAATGAAAAAAACAAGGTAAAAAAATAAAAGAGGAAGAAGGGATGGAAAATATGTGACTAAGATTTGTTTCTTGATTTTAACTTAATTATGGTTTTCAAATAAAAATTTACCTATAAATATAAATAAAAATGAGTTGATTTTGTGGAAATCAAGTTAGACTCATATATATATATATTTTTTTGCAGCTATCATTGAGTATGGGCCATTAACAAGTTTAATTTAAGGCCTCACTTTATACTTGCACTAGTCCTTCGACTGTTCGACATATTGGTAAATTTCGACTACGACCATGGTTCTTGCAAAACAAGGTTTACAAAAGAGTAATATGGGATTTAAACTTATGAGACTATACATATTGAATGTATTCATCTTTTGACACATAGATAGATTCTACTCATTTTCTTTTGTTTATCTAGACATGCTTATTAATTTTTTTTCTAGACATGTTTTTAAGCATATGTATCATTTTTCCTATAAAAATTAAAATGGTCTGTCATTTTTTGAACCTTAGTAAGAAGTTTAGAGTTTTGGAGAAGTCTAGGGATGTAAATGTCAATTTTAATAATACATTAGTATATGTTTGATACTATTTATAAACTTTTAACTATGAATAATTGTAACTGAGACTAAACGTATTTAATGTATTCATCTTTTTAGACATGGATTCCACTCATTTCCTTTTCTTTATCTTTACGCTTCTCATAGCTGCTCTTTCCATACCTCCGGATATCTGATATTTCGAGTTCCCTTGAAATACAGACTGTAGTCAGTAGTGCTTTAATAATGGATTTCTTTTTAGACATGTTTTTAAACATATGTATCATTTTTCCTTTAAAAATTGAAGAGGTCTGTCATTTTTTGAACCATAGTGAGAAGTTTAAAGTTTTGGAGAAGTCTATGAATGTAAATATCAATTTTAATGATACATTAGTGTTAGTCCAGTTTCACTAGATAGTTATAGATTTGTCGTGTAAAAGATTTGAAGCCAGTAATCTCATACTTGTATAGGAACCTAACTCTAGCTTCAGATTACTGCTGCTTTACTCCAGTCAAGATCTACTTAACTGAAGCATTCTCATAGTCGACGACTAAAGTAAGAAGAAAGAAGACAGTCTTCACTTGGACATTTGCCTATAAATATCAAGTGAAATAAATGTATTCTTCAAGTCGTTGAAAATCAAAGTGTTATTACTCTCTACGACCAAAGCTTTTACGAAGTAGAATTTGCGTTTACTTCTTTGTGTTTGATTCATAATAAATACTTGGATATTTATTAGAAAACAAAGGTTGCTCAAATAGATCATATTTTTTTTCCATAGGTTGTTAGAATATTTAGTAAAAACCTTGTTTTTCTTTACTCTGATTCCGCAACAATCTTTGTATTTTGTTTATACATCCATAAATTAAATAATGTTGAAAATTACATTTTCTACTTTACTTTATTTACTTTTAGTATTAAAGTAGTTATATTGTTTAAAGCTTCAAGTTCTTTGTTGTTCTTATTTAAAAGGATTGTTAAGTATTGGTTATCAAAACTTGTTCTATTGAACAACATAGTTTTGATAAACTTACTTTGATCATTATTGACATAGAGGTGTCTAAGGATTAAACCATCATAAAAAGTGGGACTTACAGTATATGTTTGATACTATTTATAAACTTTTAACTATGAATAATTGTAACTGCTGCATTGAATACGAGTATATATCATAACACAAATATTAACTGCACAAAGTAGAAACCAACTTTGGTCGAATTCACGTACGAGTAATTAACAATGTCCTATAAACTTTTACTTTTTAGAAACCATATTCTATTTATTCATACAATTAGTAATGTCCTATAAACTTTTTACTTTTTAGGCCGGTTGTTATAAGCGTTGGAGACGCCATCTAAGCTTGCGTCGACCAAAAACATTATAACAAGTATATGTTCTATAGCATGGCGTCGGATGGTTTGTTTCTCAACTAGACGAGTAAAACGCATGCTTTGTGGGCTCCATTTGAACGTTGCCTAACGTAAAGTAAAAAAAAAAAAGGACATCGAGCGAGCATTCAGGGTACTTCAAGGTCGTTGGCAAATCATTGAACAACATGTACAGCCATTCAGCATCTATAAGATAAAACACATCATGTACACTTGTGTGATTCTACACAACATGATTGTTGAAGATAAAAGTCACGCAATCAGTCTTTTTGAAGGAGAATTGATAACACGTACTATGCTCCCAACCCGTTCGTGGAATGAAAGGGTTGCAACACAATTTCGGATGTACAGGGAGTTACGCGATAGAAGGGTGCACCATGAACTTTGCAATGCTCTAGTTGAACATGTAAAAAAAAATAGTTTTTTTTTATTGATTGTATTTTTTTTTAAATTTCGAGTCTAATGTTTTTATTTAATATGAATGTAATGGTTTTACTATTAATAAAAGTGCTTATTTAATTTTATATAAAAAAATAAGAAATAATAAAATATTTGAGATAAGGCTTATAGGCAAGGGGTGTTCTTGGGGGTGTTGAGAAAAACTGATATGGCTGGAAGAATAGGGGTGTTCTTGTGTCCCTATAACAACGGGCCTTAGAAACCATCCTCTAGAATCCTGTTTTAGTAAGGAAATAGATTTTCATTCAGTTGTAAAAAATTTAATAACATTTTATGAAAACCGGTTTTTATATCCCAATTCAACTAAAATATCGATTTTTAAAACAAAATTTCTTTTCATGCACATATACAAAATCAATTTTGTAAATGAAAACCTTTCCACCACAAAAAGGATTGTACTAACTTTCTGTCTAGAAAAACTAAATTTACAAAGAGAGACCATGTGGCCAATGACCTAAAAGTTCACAAAATTGAGCAAATGGTCACAAAGATTATTTCACCCAATTGAATGAACATAACATAAAAATAAAAAATAAAAATAAAAATAAAAAAACTATACACACACATACACATACACACACACCTCATCACACGCTCGCTCTATTTCGGCCGCCACACCACACCACACCCTCAATTCTCTTCTTTCAATTCTTAAACCCTTTTTCCATTTCTTATTTTATCTTGAAAGATTTCCCCTGCTTTCTATCATCTGATTTCAATCAAATACAGGTTGGTTTTTGCTTAAAGCTTTTATTTTTCTTTATTTTTATCTATATATCAATGTTTATTCATCTGGGTTTTGCTTAATATTTAGTGGGTCTGAATCTTTTTTATGTTTTTAATGTTTTATCATAGATATATCTTTATATTTGTTCTGTATCTATATATACATATATGTGTGTCTGTTGTATATGTATATTTTGTGAATTTTTCAAAATGAATTTTTTGTTTATGATTATTTGTATTGTATTAGTGTTGTGTTTAATTTGGTGTTGATATGGTTTGTATTGTTTATGTTTATTTGTGTGTTGGGGGTTTAGGTGTTTGGGGAGTAGATATGGCTGGGAAATCGAGTAGAGGGCGGAATAAGAAAGGGTCACAAAACGCTGCTACGAATGCGGCCACAAATGCGACTGAACAGGTAGTTGCATCCAATGGTCATCCGAAAGAAAACGTGAAGCCTGTTGTTGAAGAACAGAAAGTCGATGCTAATGGGGTTCCACCTTCGGCTGAGATAGTAAATGCACAGCCAGAGGTTAAGGAGCCGGAAAATGCAAGTTCAGAGAACCAGGTTAAGCAAGGTAAAGATTCTTCAGTAATTGTTTGTATCATATCGTCGTTAAGTGTATGAGGTTAATGTCATAAAGTTTTTTCACTAATAAACGAACATAGGTGGAGTTAAAACTAAAATTCTTAATATGCATGAAGGATGATTATGATATACGATAACCATGATGCGTACATTTATTTATGGATGTAAGGTATGCATGTTTGTATGTGTGTACATCATATATTCATATACGTTTGTGTAATTAGCGTTTTGTTAATTGATAGATAGAAAGTATAATTACAAGTAGATATATTACCAAGAATAATAGTGAACAAGCACAAGCTTTTTGTTTAATGGAGAAGGCGATAAAATTATTCTAGCATGCCATATTGAACAGGTGTTTTTTTTTTCTTTCCTTTTGTGCATCTTTCACATCTGATATTTTTCCCACGTGGCCACGTGATTGTTTTTGGGTATCGTTAGATTTCACGAGTTACTCTTTGCTTACCGTAGAACAGTTAACCTATTATTTCTCTGATATTTTGGTTTCACTTAGTCTAGTGTGAATTGTGTGTTATTTGTTGCAGGTGACATTCATCTTTTCCCTGTTCCTGTCAAAACACAATTTGGTGAAAAGCTTGAGTTGCAAGTAAGCTATCTTAACTGTAATTTTTTCTATGTAGTTATTGGCTTAGTTTTAGATTACATTACATTTTATTTATTAACATTTATCAAATTCGCAGTTAAGTCCAAGTGATTCTGTTATGGACGTTAGACAATTTCTTCTTGATGCTCCTGAGACGTGCTTCTTTACTTGCTATGACTTGTTATTGCACACCAAGGACGGGTCGACCCATCATTTGGAAGATTACCATGAAATCTCTGAGGTTGCTGACATCACTTCCGGAGACTGCTCTTTAGAGATGATTGCAGGTATATAACACACTTTTGCCTTACTAGCCTTTGAGAGCAATGCATTGATAATAGATGTTACAAGTTTTACCCATGTACTTATGAATGGATTGGTTTTGGTTATGCTTTACCTTCAACGGTTCAAATAAGTATAGCTAAAAAGTCAACTGTTTAATTTACCAGAAGTAATCGAAAGTGTATTCTTAGTTCATAAAACTTTCAAACTTATTTTGTTGGAAAAAAGATTGTTATTGAAGTAAACCACGTCTGTAGTCGTGGGTGACATTCGTTATTTATTAAATAATCTAATTATTCCAGACCAGATTGTTTCAGTTCAACCAAATCCACCATTACCAATTTACCATTTTTTTTTTCTTTTTTTATTACCTGGACCTGTTACCTAACTGTCTGATACGACTATTTGGTCACCTTTTTTGATAATTTTTTTAACGGTTATGAGGTTACTAAATCAAATTATGCAGCTCTTTATGACGATAGATCTATCCGGGCACATGTCCACCGTACCAGAGAATTGCTTTCATTATCAACATTGCACTCCTCATTATCAACTTCACTAGCATTGCAACATGAGATGGGGCAGAATGCAACTGCAAATTCAGGAGGTTTGTTGCCTGTGAATGTCTTTCTATTTAAGTTTTTCTCTGCAAGTAATTCTTTGACTGATTATTTGGAAAATGTATTTAGAACCGGCAAAAACTGAGGTTTTGGAGCTTGAGAACTTGGGTTTTATGGAAGACGTCTCTGGTTCACTTACAAGTTTGTTGTCCTCTCCTTCCAAAGAGATCAAATGCGTAGAAAGTATTGTGTTTTCATCTTTCAACCCTCCTCCAAGCTACAGAAGGTTTGTTTACAAGAAAAGTACATTGATGTGAACTATGTTATTAAAATCTTTTAAAGATGTTTTTTATTTTGATGTTTAGGCTTGTTGGGGACTTAATATATCTGGATGTGGTCACATTGGAAGGCAGCAGATATTGTATAACTGGAACCACAACGACATTTTATGTTAATTCGAGTACCGGAAATATCCTTGACCCAAAACCGACTAAAGCTGCCTCTGAAGCAACTACTCTCATTGGACTCTTGCAGAAGATTAGCTCTAAGTTCAAGAAAGGTGAATAAGCATCTTTCATTGGAAAACTTGAATTATACTGTCTCATCATCTATATTATGATGTGCTCTTTCTCTATTATTGTAGCTTTTCGCGAAATGTTGGAACGGAAGGCTTCTGCTCATCCTTTTGAAAACATCCAGTCATTGTTGCCTCCAAATTCATGGCTTGGATTGTCCCCTGTTCCTGGTAATGTATTGTTTTCACCATGTTTTAGTAGTATTTCTTTCTACTGTTATTAATATTTTTTGGTTGCACGATTTAGAACATAGACGTGATGCAGCAAGAGCAGAAAATTCACTTACTCTCTCTTTTGGGAGTGAATTAATTGGTATGCAAAGAGACTGGAACGAGGAATTACAATCTTGTAGAGAGTTTCCTCATGCAAGCCCTCAAGAAAGGTATATTTTATTATTATTTTTTCTTGTCTTGGGAGAGTATTTGGTTTTTAATTGGGAGGTTGTTTTATGTAGGATTTTGAGAGATAGAGCTCTTTATAAGGTGTCTTCTGACTTCGTTGATGCTGCAATAAGTGGTGCTATTGGAGTCATCAGCAGATGCATTCCACCAATTAATCCAACCGATCCAGAATGCTTTCACATGTAAGTAGGATGGAACATGCGATTGTTGCTCTTCGTTGATGCTGCATGTTAAATGGAGGTGGCAAAGTGAGTGGGCCAGGAGGGTTGTTGGGTCAGGTTCAAAACTAGTAATCTCTATGTGTGGTTTAAAATGGGCCAGATTGGCCTGACCCGTGAGCACTTTTTGTCCATTTAAAATTTTTTGTATATTATCAATATATTGAATATGATTACAAAAAGATATTTGAAAATCAAAATAATATACTTAATCAATAAGATATGGTAGATGCAAGTGTTTGAATACACTTTTAAGCAATTTTCATTGTTTTAACATGTTACTGTATTTATTTTTCCTATTAATGAATTGAAAGTTGCCATTTACTATTAAACGTTTAGACAACCTATCAAGTTTAATGTTTATCATCTGTTAACAAGTTTGTGTCTGGTTATAGGTACGTTCACAACAACATATTCTTCAGTTTTGCTGTTGATGCGGATCTCGAGCAGTTATCTAGGAAGCAGGCATTAGACTCAAACTTGGGCTCTTCTGAGAAGATGTTGACCAAATCATCTAGTGGAGCTTCCAGAGTCAATGGTGACAAGTCTGGTGAGAATAACAATGTCAATGCTGTTGTGGAGGAGGGTTCTGCTGCACCTTCTGAGGCACAGTTGGCGGAGAGTGAACAAGCCACATATGCATCTTCCAATAACGATCTAAAAGGCACCAAAGCATACCAAGAAGCTGATGTTCCTGGATTGTATAATCTTGCTATGGCCATCGTTGATTACAGAGGTCATAGAGTAGTAGCACAAGTACGTATATGCTTCATCTATTTTACTAAATCGAGTGATTGAATTTATAGGTATCAAAATGGCAGGGTTGGTAACCGAATCAAAACATTAGTTTTTGTGTGGAGCGGGACATTGAAACACTTATTTTCTAAAATGTTAACTTTTGTATGGGTGTGTAAATTATTAAAAATATTATATTATATTACTAATAGTTTAATCTTTCAAATCATACTCGTTTGTTATGGTCTCTAGTTTTTGTTTTTGTTTTTGTTTCAATTGTAATTCGTTGTTCCTATCTTCTCCCAGAGTGTTCTACCTGGAATATTACAAGGTGACAAATCTGATTCACTTCTGTATGGGTCTGTTGACAATGGCAAGAAGATTTGCTGGAATCAAGATTTCCATGCAAAGGTCAGCAAGAAATAGATTTTACCCATTGTTTGGTTTCTGCCTTTCATTGTTTCTATGTTTTAGTATATGTCATTCCAATGAAACTATCTTCTCTCCACATGCATTGCGGATTAAATTTGAATTGTAATAGTGTTGCTATGTGTACGTTTTGCAACATTGAGCTGAACCAAATCTAACACTAGGTACTGGAAGCTTCAAAACGCCTGCGAGTAAAGGAACACACAGTTCTTGATGGATCAGGAAATGTTTTCCAAATAGCTGCCCCTGTTGAATGCAAGGGCATTGTTGGAAGTGATGATAGGTGATTTTTGGTGACCATTATATACTTTTATTTCGTTTTAACTTATATGCTGACTTTGTAAACTTATAATGTCCAGGCACTATCTCTTGGACTTAATGAGAGTCACTCCGCGTGATGCAAATTATACAGGAACAAATTCCAAGTTTTGTATCTTGAGACCAGAATTAATAACCGCCTTTTGCCAGGTAATATGTTTGTACATGTAGGAATAATTTTCAGATATTTTTGGCACATTATTATATATGTGTGTTGTATGTGAGAAGGCTGAATCAGCGAAGAGTTCAAAAGATAAGCACGAGGCACAGGAAACACCTGCATCTGCAGATTCTTCTGCTGTTGATAATGTTGAGCAAGAAAGTCATACTGAAACTGCCAAAAAAGCAGCAACTTCTGATGCTAATCAGGTAGATATCTACCTATCTTGTTCATTAGACGTTTTTAAATTTTTAAAAGCCACTGGGGTTTGATTTATGTTTACTTTATGGAATGGTAGACAATAATTACTATTTTTTATGCAGCATGATTTGGGTGATGCTAAAACAGTTGTTGAAGCACCAGGTTCCAAGACTGTTGAGGTGGCACATAAATCCGAGGATATAAGGTTTAATCCTAATGTATTTACCGAGTTCAAATTGGCTGGCAGTCCTGAGGTAATTTTGTTTCTTCTTGGTGAAAGTGTTTGAATTTGTGTTCTCAAATTGATTTTCCGGTTACTGCGACTTGTAGTCATCATAATCAGCTTTAAATTTTTTTAAAACGGATTATGGCTCTTTGGATCTGAGAAGACATGGCTTTTTTTTTTCCCTTTCTTTCTTCAAATACTTGCTGTCTTCGAAACAATCAAAAGCTGGTTAACTGGTTCAAAACTTTATACAACGAAAGAATCTACAATCCCACTAGTTCGTTATTATAACTTGTTATTTGATCCTAATTATTCAAATGTCACATAATTATTTATGGAGCGTACCTCTACCCAGTTTTCTTAACATATGCTGTACTGGAATTTAACAGGAGATTGCTGCCGATGAAGAAAGTGTACGGAAGGTCAGTTCATATCTAAAGGATACCGTGCTTCCAAAATTCATACAAGATCTTTGCACACTTGAAGTTTCACCAATGGATGGCCAGACACTCACTGAAGCACTACATGCCCATGGAGTTAATGTTCGGTATATTGGCAAAGTAAGAGCAATAATTTATCTCAATATCTAAAGATAATATTATTTTTGAACTACAAATAACCGGTTTTATTATTATTCCTAGGTAGCTGATGGAACGAAGCACTTGCCTCATTTATGGGATCTTTGTTCGAATGAGATCATCGTTAGATGTGCAAAACATATCCTCAAGGTTAATTTAATGTTCTGTATATTTCTTAACTGATGGGTAAAATCAGTCTTTAATTTAAATGACGTAATTGGTTTTTCTTTGGTTATACAGGACATCTTGAGAGATGCAGCAGATCATGACATTGGACATGCAGTTGCGCATTTCTTCAATTGTCTGTTTGGAGATTGCCAGGCAGCATCTGGGAAAGGTGTCGGTAATAACGCACAGTCAAAAAACCAGAAGAAGGTCAACCATCACTCATACATTCTGAAAATCCATTTTTGCTGTCTCAAGACATACCTTTGTCATTAATCAATCAAATCTTCACGTCTCAGTTAAATATATAAGTTGGAATAAAAATGTACAAGTTTCATAGGCTAAAAGAGTAAAATGTGTAACAGGATGTTGTGGGCAATCAAGCTTCAGGAAAAACAACAAAAGGGCACCCGAGGTCGAAAGTTGTAGGCATTACTACTAAAAAACAAGCTTCCTGTCTGAATCTCAGCTCTGAAAGTTTGTGGTCTGACATCTTCGAATTTTCAAAAGCTAAATATCAGGTAATGGTATCTCAGTCTTTTGAGAGTAATTTAATCCCTTATTTTATTATAATTTTGTTTCTAATATGTGTTTTCTGTATGCAGTTTGAATTGCCGGAGGACGCAAGGTCACTTGTGAAGAAGATTTCAGTTATCCGCAATCTTTGTTTGAAGGTAAGCATTATAGTTTCTTTGTATTGTTATCAACAACTAATTCCTCTTCTATGTTAATGGAATTGATCTCTTTTAAATTGTGTTAACAGGTGGGGGTAACCATAGCTGCCAAAAAGTATGATCTTAGTGCTGGAACACCTTTCCAAACATCCGATATATTGAATCTTCAACCTGTAGTGAAGCATTCAATACCTGTATGTCAAGAAGCAAAGGAATTGGTTGAAACTGGAAAAGTCCAGCTGGCCGAGGTTTGTAAAATATATTATTAAGTGGAAGTTTGGGTGGGTTGGGTATAACGAGTGAAAATGGTTTCTGATTATTTGATAGTTTGTTAAATATGATAATTGAACTATATTATAAAAATGATAAATCTGTTTTTCTGATAAGCCTTTTATGACTTTGTAATTGAAAGTAGAAAAAGAGTACTATTGTTTAAATCTTATCATATAAAAGTTTGATGTTTAACATCAGAATGATTACTGATGGAGAATGAATTTAAGATCACTTATGTCTGGTATAATTGTGCATATAAAATTTGAGAAGTCGAGTCTTGAGTCAACAACTATGCTTATATGGTTCAGATTGTACGAATTTATTCTTTATGTAATCGGCTGCCACATACTTTCAGGGAATGCTTAATGAAGCATACACTTTATTTACGGAAGCTTTTACAATACTTCAGCAGGTATGCGTTTTGATCCCTGTAGTCGCGTGGTGGGTGTAGTTGAATATTATTTCCTGCCCATTTAAGTGACCTTGTTTTCTGTTTTGTCTACTTATTCAATGCAGGTCACGGGTCCAATGCACCGTGAGGTTGCTAACTGTTGCCGGTAAGATTTTCCCTTAAAAGTCGAATAGTAATAGAATTGACACTTTTGAGTATAAGTGAAGTGACAGTCCCAAACCATTTACTTATGAATGGCTTATTTTGGCTTATGTTTATTGGCGAAGGGTCAGACGGGTAAAAATATTAGTTAAGCTAACAGGGTATTCGGTGAACGAGTTGAAAGTCATCCGGTTTGTATTTTTTCAGGCGCACCATCTGTAACAATATAGCTCTAGTGACCATAGTTAATATATTAATAGTATTAAAAGTTAAAATTCTTTGAACATAAAAGTGTTCACATGTCGATACGAACCAGCAAACTCTAGTTATCAGAGTTTTGCTTGTTTTAGACAATCTCATTGAAAATTTATGAAATGGTCATTATTGTTGTAACTAAAGAATTAAAGATTTGCTTTTAACTCTTATTTAATCGTGCTTCTTATAGTTACCTAGCGATGGTTCTTTATCATGCCGGAGACATGGCTGCAGCCATCATGCAGCAACATAAGGAACTTATTATAAATGAACGGTGCCTTGGTCTCGACCACCCTGACACAGCTCACAGGTGCCACTTTTGCATTCTGTATAAATCTAGAATACATCAAAAATAATGTCATGTGATTACAATTTTACTTTTGCAATTTTTGCAGCTATGGGAACATGGCTCTGTTTTATCATGGACTTAACCAATCCGAACTTGCATTGCGACACATGTCCCGTGCACTGCTCCTATTAAGCCTGTCATCTGGCCCAGATCATCCTGATGTTGCTGCAACATATATTAATGTTGCTATGATGTATCAAGATATAGGAAAAATGGATACGGCTCTTCGTTATTTGCAAGAAGCATTAAAAAAGAATGAGAGACTTTTGGGTAAAGAACATATACAAACTGCTGTATGCTATCATGCACTTGCAATCGCATTCAACTGTGTTGGTGCCTACAAGCTCTCTCATCAGGCATGTTACATCATTGTACTCTAGAAGTCGTAAAATTTTGTATAGCTATATTATTAATGTTTTAAATCATTGGTAAACATTTTTCTGTACAGCATGAAAAGAAGACATATGATATACTTGTGAAGCAACTTGGAGAGGATGACTCGAGGACCCGTGACTCGCAGAACTGGATGAAAACTTTTAAATTGCGGGAAGCACAGGTAACCATGCGTATCTGTCATTTTGTTGACTGGTTTTAAATGTAGTTATTAATTCCTTTTTTATGATTCTGTTTCGACAGTTGGCGGCACAAAAGCAGAAAGGACTAGCTGCAAATGCTGTTACTGCTCAAGCTGCATTAGATATATTAAAGGTAGTCCACAAACCCCATATTTGAACAGGTGTTCTTCAAGTTAAAAAATGTTTTCGTTAAACCACTGGTGTTTGTTTGTACAGGCTCACCCTGATTTGGTACAAGCGTTCCAAGCAGCATCTGTTGCGGGTGCTTCAGGTAGTGGCGGCAATAATAGTGCAGTTGGCGGTGAAAACATTCCTCGAAGTGGTAGGGGTGTTGATGAAAGATCTGCTCGTGCTATGATGGAGGCAAGGAAGAAAGCTGCCGCCAGGGGTTTAGTAATCCGGCCACATGGCGTCCCAGTCCAGGCCATGCCACCACTTACCCAACTTTTCAACATAATCAACTCTGGCATGACACCTGAAAACACCACCGGCGACGACACCAATGGAGCCACTCCTGTGGAGCCAACCAAAACAGAGCAACAAGGTCAGGCACCAGTTGGGCTAGGTGTAGGGTTAGCCTCCTTGGACTCCAAGAAACAGAAACCAAACCAAAACACGAAGCAAGTTTGATTTTTTAGATTATTCTCTAACGTTTACTAAACTAGCGAGTGGAAAGTGTTATTCCTGGTTTTTGGTTCCTGGGAGTATGAGGATATTGTGTTGGATCAAGTCTACTACATTGCTAGCCTGTTGGTACATGCCCCATGGATCATGTTGGGATTTCAAAAGGGATTTGAGAGAACTACATTCTTTTTTGCAATAATTATTGGCCATGAAACTTATAACGCACGGTGTCTACTGTTACGAAGAGCGAGGTTTTTTTCGCTTTCTTACGTTGTATTTTTGACGCTTGTAAAACATCACAATGTTATGAACGATGTTTTTGCCTAGCATCGTAACTAAAGTTGATTTAGAAGCATAAAAATTCTTTGGCAAATGTTCGGTGACCGTTGAGCCAACATTGATTTGAGTTAGAGAACTGCCTAAAGGTTTTTATAAGCTCAAATCTCGTCTACTTTTGATTTTTGTAGAGCTTGCCATACATGTTTGTGATGGAAATACGGATGATTAGTGAAATGTTTAATTATGTAAGGGTTTATTTTGGGTCTTTAAGTCATATTTGTGAAAGTAGACATCATATTTGTTGATGCTTGAGACCGATTTAATTATCTAAAAACCCTAATTTGTAAGAAAAGCCAATATTTCTAAAATGACTCGACTTAAACCCCTGATCACTTGATAGTATTGTAACATATACATTGATCTGGTTGATGGTTTAACCTTTTATTTGTGTGCACATTTAGGTATTAAATGATTCTCTCCCGTATAATAATTATGAGTTAAAATTAATTCCATTAGTAATCAAGTATTAATTGCTGTTCAAAAAAAATAATAATTCATGTATTAATCAAGGTTTCAGCTATACACAGACCTGTTTTTTGATAGCCAATACCGCGCGTACGTATGGGCTTTGTAAGCCAGGTACAGAGTTTGGGATAATGGTTTCACCATATGTACGTGGTGCGGCCGTGTGGGGAGTGAAAGAATCATTATAAAACTATAAGGTCGCCCCTACTTCTTAGGTTCCTTGAAAACTAGATGCCAAAAGTGCCTCGAAAGGTATGGTATGGAAACTTTCTCTAATGAAAGAACTCTCTATACATAATACACTATACATATCTAAACGGGGCATATCTATATGCCACATATAATAAATTTGTTATTTTTTAATTTGTTTTAGTAAACATTTTTATATATCTCGTATTAAACTAAATTGCCGAGTGATATTGTAAACAAACAACACATCATATATATATATATATATAAGGAAACTGGATATATTACTATAAAATTGTTTTACAGACAACATAAAAACATAAAAGAAAGAAACATAAACATCTATGGTGGCGTAGGCGGATGAGGATCCAGGTGAGGCGGCGACGGTGGAGGGGTATCAAAAGGAACATTGGGGTATACTATGCGAGAAAGGCTGTCGAGAGTCTCCTCCTTGCCTTTTTCCCTTTTCTTGTAGAGCTTCTCCAAAACACATTTCAATTCACATTGTGGGAAGTTCTCAGGATCATTGTGTGGGGCGGTATCAATAAATCCTGAAGATAAGAAACACAAACAAAACAGAATGAAACCGCTGTCACACGATTATACTAGGTTATCAAGAAAAAATGTATTGAAGTGTTTGGACGTGCTTTAAGCGAGAAAGGCTGTCGAGAGTCTCCTCGTCTTTTTCCCTTTTCTTGTAGAGCTCCTCCAAAGCATGTTTCGCTTCACATTGTGGGAAGTTCTCAAGATCATAGTAGTGTGGGGCGATATCAACAATCCTGAAGGTAAGAAACACAAACAAAACAGAATGAAACCGCTGTCGCATGATTTTACTAGGTTATCAAGAAAAGATGCATTGAAGTGTTTGGACGTGCTTTAGGTATTTATAGTAGCAAAATCAAATCCAATGTTCAGCATTTTCTGATTATTTGGGAGCTTAAAAAATGATTAAAAACCATTTTTTTTGTTAAAAAGGTGGTGGTTTATGCTGGTTACAAGCAAGGCCGGCCCTTAGTGTAAAAAAACTAAGCACCCGCTTTGGGCCCCCAAAAGTCTAGGGTCCCCATATTTTACATAATGGGCTTAATGTTTTGTATATTTGGGCTTAATGTTTTGTATATTTTACCAAATAAGAGTT
>JAOEHQ010012348.1:0-16067 GCA_025447715.1 Asclepias incarnata
ACCATATTTTCACTATGGAATTTTACTCAAATCACCATTTCTCATATTACTAGCTTTTTATACAACATAACATGATCTTTACCGAAATTTCTCATTTTAATCTACCTTTAACCCATTACACTTACAATAATACCATTGCTAGCAATCTCATGATCAAACCCATCATAAAACATCATAATCCATCTTTTCTATAAAACCCCCAAATTGATTATACCATGAACCCTAAATCATAATCAAGAACAACAATAGTAAATGATTTTACCTTGAATGGAACTAGGAAATGGACAAGATGAAAGCCACTAATTCTTTCTTCTTCTTCTTCTTCACGGCACACACCACACACACTAAAATCCCCAAATTTGATAATCACTAAGAATGAAGCTTGATCCTTGAATGATTTTGATGATGATGATGATCAAAAGATTGGAAGAAATCTTGAAGAATCAAAGAAGATGGATGGATGGAGATGGAATGTGTGTTGGATAAAATGATAAGGGAATGGGTGGATGGCATTTTAATTAGCCGGCCTCACTCAAAATAATATGGGGATTATACCCGCTATCCGCTAAAGTTCCAACTAATACCTCTTCTTTTCTCAAAATAAATAATAGGAACTTTTATTTATGACAAAACTACAATAGTAGGTTATTTATAATATTTAAATTCTTGGGGTGTTACAACAATAACACATATTGAAACGAAAGCTATAAGGTATGTGTTTTGAAGCCACCCGTCTATTGAATGGGTCATAAGACTAGTTGTTTAATAAAAACGAATACCAACACGTGGTTGTGATATTTATGGGAAGTGATATTCGTACCACAACTGTTGATTTATTTACCACACACATGTTTTACTGACTTGTACAGTATTTTTAAAAAGTTGTACTGTATGATAAATTTATTAATTTCTATGGTACGGATATCACTTCCCGATATTTATACAATGACGTGGTTGTGGTATTGTCTAAATATTTTTAAAATCGTATACATCTGTTGTATTTATTTCAACTACAAAGGTATATATGTTGGTTAAAGCCCTAAATTCGTATTAAAAAAAAGCTTCTTTCCGTGGTTTTTGGTTTTTGTCTTTGAGTTCTGTATTCGATCACATTTGCAGTTTACAACTACTCATATATACACCTTCCTTTCTTCCTTCGAAAATATAATAATAATAATAATAAATAAATAATGGGAAAACAAAAAGGAGAAGCAGCTAGAACCAAAGCTCGTCCTTCTAGCAGCGGGCAATTCCTACTATTCTTTTTCTTTTTTAATATAATTTTTATTTTATTTTATTTATTTATTTATATATTTATTATTACTTACGAAATTGTATTGTTTTTTGTTGAAATTGATTGATTTGCAGTTTAGCTGCTTCGTTGCTACCGTCGTCATCAGGTGGTGCAGCCGCCTTTGGATTTGGGGGTTATGTCGGCAGTTCTCGTCTTTTCGATTCTTCTTCTTCACCATCAACAATTCCAGACGCTATGGTATTATAATTATTATTATTTATTATTTATATGTTGTTTGTGCTTAACGTTAGTTCATAGTCTATTGTATGTATCCAACTTAGAACGCTTCTTTTTTTGTATGTATCCCGGACTTAGAACGCCTCTTTTTTTGTATGTATGTTCAACTTAGAACGCGTTTTTTTGTATGTATCCAACTTTCAAGTATTGCTATTGTATGTATCCGAGGATACTTTTGCGACTTCTATGCAACTTGCCACTTTACGTGACATCCATACAAGTTGTCATGTCAGCATAAATACCGCCACCAGATACATACGGTAACAATATTTGAAGGTTAAATACATATAATTGAAGCGTTATAAGTTGAATAGACTTTGGACTAAAGTTGAATATATTTCCACACACTTAGCCTTAAAGTTTATTATGTATTAGAAATGACAAGTAATAGCATAATTAAATTATGTTGGTATTTAGTAAGCAAATATGTATCAATTTTTTCATTTAATACTGTAATAGTTTTACATTAAAGAAAAAAGGATACCCTATAGTTATTTAGTTTAGCGGTGGATATATTACAATTTGGTTTGTGGACTTGAGGTTTTGTATTTGATTATGATTTTGGGAATGTAGGATATTGACGGTGAATTGGCACAACATGTAAAGCGGCTTGCAAGAAAAGATCCAACTACAAAGGTAAACAACACTACGTTTATATGTTATGATTTCGGGATGCGATGATTTGTATAGATTTTTTAAGCAGAATAAAGGATGTGAACTATTTTATTTTGCATTTTCTTGTACAATGATATATATGTTTCTACAGCTGAAGGCATTGACAACTTTGTCGGCACTACTCAAGGATAAATCTGCAAAGGACGTATCATCCATCATTCCACAATGGGTAAGCTTATTTGTTTTTGTGATGGTCGTAAGTATTATTATTATTATTATCATTATTATTTTTGTTGCATTTGAGGGTTGACATGTTGTTTTACTGTGGTTTCTTTTCCAAATGGTATTTTAGATGTTCAACTGAATATTGACTTGGATAGACATGATTGATTGAAGTTGAAGGATTTATAATCATGGTTATGATGCACATTACTAATCTGTACTGTTTTAGGTGACAGATTGTTTTCTAATTTTTGCTCAGTCGATACAACATTTCGTGTTTATACCCATTGTAATCTATACCGTATCATAAAGCATTTACCGCCCTCTCCCAAACCAACTACGAGTATGAAATAAAAAGGTTAAGAAATAAAGAAATTAAAATATCACCACAACACACAAACTCACACTGCTGCTGCATTGCACGGGCATAAATGTAGTTATTCAGTAATGAAACTAGGTTATTGATATTTTGAATCTCCAACACATTTTCAAACTATATACAACTGTGAATAGGTAGCGACCAGCACAACTGAAATAAGTTTTAAAGCTTTTAAAATATTTGATTAATCTTGCAAAATCACAAGGAAGTCATCATTGTTGAACACAAAGTGAGCTTTCTAGGTAATGGGCAGGAGCTGTTCGTATTGGTTTGGTTTTTTTGTATGATTATAATTTGGTGCAAATATTGAAAATGTATGAAGGAAATGACAATGATGCATGTTATTTAGCAACGTGTTTCTAAAATTAAAGGCAATATGTTCATAACTTTTCCAATCGGGATTTATTTTAAAAATCCCTTGATTTTTACTGTTTCTACCTATTATCATTGATGACTTATATAGTCCTTTCGTATTATGTAGCTGATGACATTTTAGGTTTTATTCACACCTTTTCTAATTCATCACCCAATCACTATATCTTTTTCTTTTAAGTTGCATTTGACACCTGATTATTGACTCGTGACCAATTATCTATGTTTGGTGGCTTAGGGTTTTGAATACAAGAAGCTGTTGCAGGACTATAACAGAGAGATTCGTCGAGCTACTAATGATACAATGGCTAATCTCGTCAGCACTGTTGGGTTCGATCTTGTCTTTTTTTTTTTTTTAGTAGAAAAATGCATATCTGGACATGATTACTTTCTAGCAATATGCAGTGAATAATTTATAGTAAAAATGTGTCTAAATTTTGATGTATGCGAATATGCGATGATGAGAGTTAAGACTACCTTGTCCTACAAATTACCTTTTCCCCTTCGAAGAAACACCCAATGAATTATGGTTCTATATTTTACTTATGTGTGTATCGGTAAAGATTTCTTGAGGTGTCTGCTTTTTTAGTTTGACCCATCTAGTAGGACCTAGAAGTTATACGGTTTATGTTTCCTTCCAGTTATACGAGCTTTTAATTTCCTTATCATTTTACTATTCGACATAACAAGTAGGAAGGTTGGGGTCCTTTTCCTGGTTATTTTTGCTACATATCTATAAGTGGTTTCTTGGGTTGGAGAAAGGGTTTTTTTCTTTAGTTTACCTTTTATTTTAACTTCAAAGATTTGTGAGGTATCATATGGAACACGTCTCTTCGTTGTTTTCCAATATCTCAACGGTGACCTTTTTTCCTTCATCCAGGAGAGATTTGGCTCCACATTTGAAGTCTTTGATGGGGCCTTGGTGGTTTTCTCAGTTTGATGCAGTTCATGAGGTTTCCCAAGCTGCAAAAAGATCATTTCAGGTTTGAAATTGCTTGTTATACTGCTTACTACTTATTTTACTTGCCGCTTTACTTGCCCTGGCAAGGTTACATGGAATGTGAATTCATTGTTTTTTATAGGCTGCTTTCTCCACACAAGAGAAAAGATTGGATGCTCTAATGTTATGTACAGATGAGGTCTTTATGTATTTAGGAGAGAACTTAAAGCTCACTCCAGAAAGTATGTCTGATAAGGCAGTTGCTTTGGACGAGCTACAAGAGATGCATCAGCAGGTATACACCATTAACTATGAGCTCATTGTGTATACAGTACACATATTATATGCATTCTAATTTGTAGTTATTTTAAAGGGGTTAAATACGAACAATAACTATGTGCTTTAGGTTGATTTGTAGGCACATCCTATTTTTCTTTGAAAAGTAGGAAGGAACATACTTTCATCTTCATTCTTTCTAGGACCGTCTTTGGTGACCTATCTTGGTAGCGGTTGCTTTTTTGGCTCAATTATATACAAATGGTTCTCTTTATATGGTCAAACGTGTTATCTTAAAAGATTTAACTATAAAGTGAATGAGTGAAATGGGTTATGGGTCAAAGGTGTTGAAATCATATACAAATACATAAATGCTTAACATCTTTCAAATCACCTTAATCAATACTTATGTATCTAATGCATGATTATATTATATATGATATATGAAATAAAAAAAGGGAATAACAGAGTGTTTGTGGGACCAGTCTGAACTGGTCTGATTTGATATGTACTAACAACAACCATTATTAAAATATAGAAAGGCATAAAAATGGATACTTTATGAGGTATGTTTTGTGTTTCATAGTAAGTTGGCTACAGGGTAAATGGCTACAAGTTTGGGGCTATTGTATGCGTTTAACCCTAATATTTTGGATTAAGAAGTGTGTATATATGTTTACGGATTTACTATATATAGTTCATTAGCATTAGCAAGACATTATATATTTCATGAACATTTTCATTCCTTTTGCCTACAGGTTATTTCATCATCATTGCTAGCATTGGCCACACTCTTTGATATTCTAACAAGCGAAAAGCAGGGTTCTGAGAACTCAACCTCTAAAAATAAGCACGCTCTTAAAGCGAGATCCACTGCCATTTCACATGCAGAAAAGTTATTATCTGTTCATAATAGTTTTATGGACTTTCTGAAATCTCACAACCCGGCTATCAGATCTGCTGCATATTCACTTGTTAGAAGCTGTGTTAAAAACATTCCTCATATTCTGAATGAAGCAAACATCAAAACTCTTGCACCTGCAATACTTGGTGCATTCCAAGAAAAGGATTCCACTTGTCATTCTTCTATGTGGGAAGCAGTGCTACTCTTTTCCAGGAGGTTTCCCGAGAGTTGGTCAACTTTAAATGTTCACAAAAGTGTTTTTAGTCGGTTATGGAACTTCTTAAGGAATGGGTGCTTTGGATCGCAACAAGTATCATACCCAGCTTTAGTTCTATATTTAGATTGCGTGTCTCCAAAAGCGTCCGCGGATAAGTTCTTTCTTGAGTTCTTCCAAAGTTTTTGGGCTGGAAAAGTTCATTCTCAGTCCTCTGATGCTGATCAATTAGCTTTTTTTCAATCATACCGTGAATGTTTTCTTTGGGTATTACAAAATGCTCAAAGGTAAGTTTTATATAGTTCTATTGTCAATATTTTCTTGCATCACATATTATGCATTTTAGGTTGCTTTTTCACATGATAGCATCTTTCATACTATAAATGACATTCCCTTTCTTAAATTTGCACAAATATGGAGGCTGCATTTGGGGTTCAGATTCATATTCTTTATTTCGTGTTCAAAGCTAAATACTGTGTTTTTCACCAAGGCACCCAATGTTCAAGATGTTAAAATGTTCAGGTCGGAGGGGTTGGGAAGTAGATGAAAACAGGTTTGGGACAAGATGTGAAACTTTTAGCATGGGTACGGGTGACCTGAAATTGTTTTGACTATTTTTCAATATTTCATATGTACATTTAATGTGTTAAATATGATTAGAAAAACTAATTACTACAGTAACAATCAAATATTGTAAATAAAATGATTTGAGAGGTTGTCTGCACTAAATATATATGCCTTGGGGAACTTTCAACCTTTTCCACCCATTCGACCTGTTTACTTTTTAGCTAACTTTTTATATTCATTCGCTTTATTAGAGATATAGTTTAGCCTTAATTGAACCATTAAAAAATAAATGGGTTGAAGTTGCCACCCTACAAATGCCATAACTAAAATACTGTTGAGTTCAAAATGCTACCAAAAATGAAAAAAAACAGAAGTTACATTTATATTTAAAAGATAGAGTTAATTGCACAAATCATCCCTGTGGTTTGCACACTTTCGTGGTTTTCATCCCTCCAAGTTTTTTTAGTGGATTTTAACCAAAATCCAAACTTTTTTAGCACTTTACATCCTTTGAGGGATGAAACCACGAAAGTGTGCAAACTTTTTTTAGCATCTTACATCCCTCAAAAGGACGTAAAGTGCTAAAAAAGTTTGGATTTTGGATGAAATCCACTAAAAAAAACTTAGAGGGATAAAAACCACTAAAATGTGCTAACCACAGGGATGATTTGTGCAATTAACTCTAAAAGATATTGCTAGTGAAGTCTGGAAACTCAAAATTGGACCAGAGTAATTTTATTTTTACTTTTTGGCTCACTCTTGTTACTTTAAAATTAGATATTGTGACGGAGTGGATGCTACCCATAATTTTCAGCGTACTATTGTTGACGAGGTGTTATTGAAACTGTTGTGGCATGACTACCTGTTAGTTCCATCTTCGGAAGAGAACACGAAAAAGTTTGACAGCAATTACAGAGTTGACCATGTTGAAGAGTTTGGAAAGTGCTTCACTGAGATCCTTTCCGGCATATTCTCCCTGGAACCTGATCTATTATCCATTTTTTGTCTTACATTTGAGGAGAATTGTCTAGATGCATTTCAACAAAGTGAGAACATTCAAAGCCAGGAGAAAGTAGAGAAAATCATCAGGTTTTTTTTGGTGGTGGATGTACATGCTGTGCGGAAAGGTGACTCATGGCCCTTGTCTCATTTAGTGGGCCCCATGCTGGCAAAGTCTTTCCAACTCATTCAAACTATTGTTAGTTCCCTATCAATTAATCAACTATTATTAATTCTTTATTTTGACATAAAGAGAACTTATTTGACTCTTTCTATAAGACCAGTATCATGTTCAAACCCTTGGTATCTCATATTTATTCTTCTAAAAGCATTCTGTTTTCTTGTTTTTGACTAAAACTATAAACATTGTGTGGAGTTATTGTAATATTGATCTTTTTCATAATGATTTAGGACTCAACAAATGCTGTAAAATTCATGGTGGTTGCAGTCTCTACCTTTGGGCCCCGCAAGGTTGTTCAACAAATTGTGCGGGAACAAAATGAGCCCAGGTCTCAACCAGAGGAGAATAATAGAGATATGAGCTTAAAGGAGTTCTTGCAACATTTTAAGGAGGTTTTTGTTCCTTGGTGCTTGCAAACAAATAGCCACTCGATGTTAGCCCGGTTAGATCTCTTGCTTGCATTACTAGATGGAGAGTGCTTTCGTGAACAATGGGATAGTATAATTCTACATGCAACCGGTAAACACGATTCCAACTATACTTGCATATTGGCTCTTCTCATGGAGAAGACAAGAGAAGAAACTACAAGGAAGAAATTAACAGAGAATTCAAGGCACGTTCATGATGTTCACCTGAACCATTGGCATCATGAGCTTTTGGATTCTACCGCTCTTGCAATTGCTTGCTCTCTTTCTGCGTTTGGATCTTTTGATTCCCGGTTTATCTGGTAGGTTAATTTGAATCAATACTATAACTGCATAATTTTGTTGCTTTACATGTCCCATGATATGCTATTACTAAACATGCAAATATCACGCTCCGCATTCTGTTGCCTCTTACCCATGTTTTTACCATGTATGTGATATTGGTTTCTTATCACATTGGGACTGCAAGGTGTACCTTTATAATATGTTCTCGGGCTTTGAGAAAAAGTGAGTGATATGAAAGAAACTGATGGGTTTATTTTGGAGATGAAAAAGGAATATAAAGAAAGATTTAGGTGATTTTTCTTAGAAACTTTTTTGCCCAATGTGCAAAGAGTGCAAAGATTCAGAGAGAAAGGAATGGAAAGACTTCATGATTCTGATAATGAATAAACCATCCCACCTATTTTACATAGTTAGGGTATCTTTTTAAAATTAATAACTGTTGGTCCTGATCGATTAGTGGAGTAGTTAAAACACAAACAACAACGATTAGAAAATTAAAAGACAAAGTTAATTTTCAATGGAATTCTTTATTGATTTAGAATCAAAGAATTACAAAAAGTAATGCGGAATGTAGGATTAAAATATAGACTCTAATCCTAATATACTTTTCACTGAATACAGATTTAATTCACAAAATACAAAATTTAGCAAACTAACAGAATTGCTAATATTCGACACAAAGTATATTGAATATTATATCGGGTTGTGGAACACTTTCTCCAATGGTTTGCTTTCCTTTTATAGACAAAGATTTACTTTAAAAGATGTGTAGGACACTTGTCACGTTTTGATTGGACAAATTTAAGATCCGAGAAAGCAACCCATGCTTCTGATGGTCCTTTTGTCTTGTTCCCTTTGATAAGACAATTTTGTTTGTACTCATCAGCAGTAAACAACTTAGTCTTAGAAGAATGTTGATGTCCCTAATTCTTCTAAGTCTTTTTTTGTTCATCAGCAAGCATCTGTAAACTTCTGTTGATGGAACTTGTTTGTATCTTCAATATATCTTGTAAAACTTCTAAGTTAATTCCACTTAATTTTGAAGTCTCTTTCATCAGCTTCTTTCTCCGCCTTCAGTTGATTGTCAACCTATTTGGATTATTGATGATACTTAGAACTGCTTGCTAAACATACTTAGCAGTTTGTTTTAACTATTTAAATTATAAGTCCCTTTTTGGGGACTAACAATAACTTTCTTTCCAACCTTGGAAACATGGAAAAATATTAGAACTAATGCATTTTCTTTTCTTCATTTTCAACTGAGAACACGTAAAAATAAGTTTTACTACCCTTATTTCTGCTATCTCTTCTTTTCCTTTCTGTTATTTTCTTTCCAAATTTGACAACGGATTTCTTGAACCATTTACATTTTTTTTTCTCCAGAGGTGTGGCTATGAGAGTTGTAACTGGGATAATGGCTTGATTTTACATTGAAAAATTGGGTGTTTGGTTAGAACGGTGTCTTAAGTGAGCTAGGTTTATTTTAAGCAGTTCCTTTGTAGCAGTTTGGCACTTTGGTAGAACAGTTAGACCACAAACTTCTTGAACCTGAAAATAGCAAACCATTAAATCGAGTATTAAACCAAACCACTTAGAGGGTGGCTGGTCAAGTCTGATTTCTTGATAAATGTTAGCTCATGTAACCTTAACAGATATGCATATTTACCTAGAATGACTTCACAATGATAACCATGTGCTAAAACTTCTGACGTACATTTGTGCATTAATTTTGAACATTGAATATGAAAGTGATATAAATGTAGATCAGTAAGCGTGTGTTAATTCTGGCTTGTGATTTTCATCATATTTTTATTTTTGAACAACAAATACTTGCACACACATAATACACCTAGTATTACACCTATGTCTTAATTGAGACTTAAACCTACAACCTCTTGGTTGATGGGCCACCCAAATACCCAAAGGCCTGTTGGTAGATGTTCAACCTTGTTTTTTCTTCTATTTATCTATATTATCTTTTATGTATATGTATGTTAGTCTTACTCTTTGCTAATTTTCTTTTTTCTCCTTGATATCTAAATATCTCAGTGCTGCTCTTGGAGGCAAAACAGAAGAAGATCAAACTTACTTAGTGAGCGAAAACACATCAATCTTGATTTTTGAGGAAATCTTCCGCAAGTTAAAATATTTCATTGGGACTTCTACCTTTACTTGGATCAGGGGTGCCAATGTGTTTTTAAATGTTGAGGAACATGTAACCATCGACGGATGTGAATCATTTAAGAGTGTGCTTGAAATGGCTAATTTTGCCATGGAAGTTCTTAATGGCAGCTTCTTTCGATTAAAGACACTTTCCAAGAGCTCTTGCTTGCTTCCAGGCATCTTGGCTGCATTATTCGTGATTGATTGGGAATATAGCGCATCAACAGTTATCTATGATGGACATGATAACAATCCAGATGCAAAAGAAATGGATCGATTCATTTTTTGTAAATCTGTGCATGTTTTTCGCTCCAAGGTCAATAATTTTCTAAAAACTGTTGGCCTAGATTGGCGGAAAACATTGGGGAGCATTCTGGTTCAGGCTATCCGGTATGGTGTATTCAATGAAGATAATAATTTAGGCATTGATGATATCTCGTCTCTGGGCTGCCTTTATGTTCAGGATGTCCTGGATAGTGTTTGTCAAGGTCATGTTGAGGAACAAACATTTTTGGAGGAGCTATTAGACAAGGGTGATTCTTGGCCTTTATGGGTCATGCCTGGTTTTAAAGATGGTGAAAGATTGGCTATTTTAAAACATGAAGTCACTTCTTCCATTGTGAGTACTCTTTCTTTATTTGAGAGCATCTTTAATATTTTGACTCTACAAGTGTATAACCATCTCGAAGACCACATTTTTTTTATCAACTTTTATTTTGTTGACACAAGTTGTGTAATTTAGGTAAAATGCATATTTTAACCAACCTAAGCAAGTAAGCATATGATAAGAAGTACTGTTCTTATTTTGTTTCTATTATATTCTTATAAATTTTCATATGGAGGTGCTAGGTTACAGAATTTTTTTGTCTTTCGACTACAATTTTATTAGCCTGATCATTGGTGAATTCAAAATTTTGATATTTGCGTCTCCTTAGGACAGAAACTTATTGATCTTGAATGTTCTGGCAAACATGGTAATGTAATGTAAAAAGTATCTGAACAACAAGCCTTTTCAGTTCCGTCTGTATTATACAAACAAGGAGTAACTAACGGAATGTAATTTTCTATTTTCAGGCATCAGAGAGCAACCGAGTGGTTGCTTTTGTTGACAAGCTTATATCCAGACTCGGTATAGATAGAGTTATTTCAGGTTCCATATCATGCACACCATCTTCCAATAAAGTGACGCCATCTGATTCTCATTATCCTCGTGTTTGGCTTGCGGCCGAGATGTTATGCACATGGAAATGGCATGGTGGTAGTGCCTTAGCCTCATTTTTACCTTCATTAATTCGACAGACAAGAGATCGGGATTTTTTTCCCAGTGACAGCTTGTTAGACCGCATTGTCAAAATTCTGCTTGATGGTGCTCTTGTCCAAGGGGCAAACAGCATGAGTTTCTCCAGTATATATCCTGCCCCACATGATGATCTGGAGAGTATTGAACAAGTGTTTGTGAGAGCTCTTGTGTCGGTGCTACGTAGACTTTTTGAGGATGATATTTGGGGAAGAGACAAGGCTCTAGAGATTTTTAATCTGCTTTTGGAAAGACTTTTTGTAGGTGAAGCTGTAAATTCAAACTCTTTGAATATACTTGCTGTGATTATGAGTGTCCTAATCGGACCACTGAGCTCTCAAGCAAGTGAAATCAAAAACGATAAACCTGACTCTTTTAAGGATAATCAAATACATCATATATTCGAGGGCTGGCTCCAGAAAACACTGTCATATCCACCTTTGAACACATGGAATTCTGGAGAAGGTAAAATAACCAAACATACATTCATTTTTTTAATTCATGTTCTTGGTAATGGGTCGGATAGGTTTGGTAACGGGTTGTGAACTGTTTTGTCCTATATATTATAAAATAGTTAAATTGTTATATAATACAACTCAAAATACACTTCAGTACCATTCAACCTGTTTCTCTTTTAGCTATGTTTATAATTGACCTGTTAGGGATACATCTTAACTAAATCGACTCATTCGTAAGTAAATGGGTCGGTAAAGCCATCTTTACTTTTTGGTATTGTCACAATATGTTTATTTTCTCTTGCAGATATGGAAGATTGGTTTCAACTTGTTGTGTCATGCTATCCCCTCAGAGCCTCAAAAGGAATGCAAAACATCAAACCACAAAGATCTATCACCCATGTGGAACGTGGTCTCTTGCTTGAATTATTCCGGAAGCAGCGTCTCAGTTCTGCTATTTCCACCTTAGTCAATAAGCTACCAGTTGTGCAGATGTTATTATCCAAGTTAACTGTCGTCGTAGTCGGATACTGTTGGATCGATTTCAATGAAGATGATTGGGAGTTTGTCTTGTATAAATCAAGATATTGGATTGAATCGACAGTTGTATTGATGGAGGAGGTAGCAGAGTCTGTTAATGAAACCATTACAGGTGAGCCGACTTCGGATATACTAGAAAAGCTCCAGCATACAGTCTCATGTTTAGATTCCTCTCCTTTAAAACTTGCAACAAACGCTCTTATTGCCTTCTCTTTGTTCTGTGGGATCATTGGAAAAGAATCTGTTGAAAATGGGAATGAAAATGAAGACATAAATGTTAACGATCGAAGTCCCTTAAGACTTGAGAAGTGGGATCTTATTAAAGATCGGATTCTAGAAGGTATTCTTCGTTTGTTCTTTTCAACTGGTGCAGCTGAGGCTATTGCTGGTTCATATTCTTCTACGGCTTCCTTGATTATAGCATCAACTCGGCTTGATGATTGTTACTTCTGGGAGTTGGTTGCTTCAAGTGCTGTTGCATCTTCATCCCATGCCAGGGACCGTGCTATGAGATCTTTTGAACTTTGGGGGTTAAGCAAAGGAGCTGTTAGCTCTTTATATGCTATTTTATTTTCCTTGAAACCGGTTCCCTGTTTGCAGTTTGCTGCTTATGTCATTCTTTCCAGTGAACCTGTTGCAGACTCAGCATTTATTACTCAAGAAACATCCTCTTCCTTAGAGGAAAATGACATGGATTATAAAGATCCTCTTGATTCGTCAATATGTTCTAAGATTCCACTGAGGGAGGAGATTTCGGTCTTGTTGGAGAAATCACCATTTGAGCTTATTGAATTGGATTTAGTAGCCCCGGAGAGAGTAAGTCCATTCAATGCTAAAATTCATACTTTCTTTTAGAGGAAATTTCAGACCATTTACTTATGAATGGGTTAATTCAGTTGTGTTTTATTTTTAATGGGTCAAATGGTGAAATAGAAGAAAATTGCTTACGAGGGAACAAGGTTGTAAATATCTGTTATCGGTATGTTATCGGTCGACCCCCGATAAGTGATTTATCGGACGTATCGGCGATATATCGGGGATTTATCGGAGACTATAAATTATAAAGGAAATTATTTAAAAAAATAATATTAACTACATATATTCATTTTCTATTTTCTAAAGGCACAAACTTACAAGAAAAATAATATTAACAACATATATTCATTAAAAGAAAAGAAATTACTAACCGTGAAACAAAGCAAAACTTCTCGTGTAGAAACAAAAAGAGATCAGCAAGCAGAACTGCAGAAGAATTGAGCTATTCTTGAACCTCAGAACCTGTAAAAATTAAAAACACAGCAATATGCACTAGTATTTAACCTGTAAAAACAAATCAAAGTCAGAAAATATGCTGAAAACATGCAGAAAACAGAAAGCAGGAAAAAAAAAATCAGAAAACAGGAAATAAAACAGAAAGCAGAAATCAGAAAGTTTAACTGTTTAACATGCTTCAAAATACAAAAAATGATAAGTTTAGCATACTTGATGCTTCAAAACAGAAAGTTTAACATTCAAAATAGAAAGTTTAACATGCTTGATGCTTAAAAGTCGATATCTTCTTCTACTAATCTCCACAACTTTCTCTGATTTGAACTCCATCCGAGTCGTATTCACCTTCTTCATAAACTATCTCCTCGCTCTCGGATTCAAAATCTTCATCAAAAAGTTCTCTTTGAGTGGCTTTAGGCGCAGCTTTAGGTGCAGTTGTTCTACAGCTTTGTCGGGGTTGTATAAATTCATCAGCTCCTATAGCTTCACCAATGGCTTCCCAATGAGCCTCACCTTCTTCATTTCCATCTTCATCACATTCAGCAACCCATTCTTGAGCCATGTTCGCATCGTTTGATAATAGCACTTCAATACTCCTATCTTTTCTCCTATTGTTTTTTTCCATCAAATTAGAGTTGAATTGACAATAAACATCAAAAAGCATCCCACTTTAAGCAACTTTGCCGCTCCCATGTTATTAGATGCATTATCGGTCACAACTTGAACATGTTCGGCACCAACTTCTTTAATGCAATCTTCCACATATGCATATATGTGCTCACTTGTATGCACCTCGTTCGAACATTCTTTTGAAGATAAAAAAACAGTACCCAATCTTGAATGGGTTGCTGAATGTGAGGAAAAAAACAATCTTGTTTATTGTCAATTCAACTCTAATTTGATGGGAAAAAACAATAGGAGAAAAGATAGGAATATTGGAGTGCTATTATCAAACGATGCGAACATGACTCAAGAATGGGTTGCTGAATGTGATGAAGATGGAAATGAAGAAGGTGGGGCTCATTGGGAAGCCATTGGTGAAGCTATAGAAGCTGATGAATTTATAAAACCCCGACAAAGCTCTAGAACAACTGCGCCTAAAGCCACTCAAAGAGAACTTTTTGATGAAGATTTTGAATCCGAGAGTGAGGAGATAGTATATGAAGGAGGTGAAAACGACTCAGATGGAGTTCAAATCAAAGAAAGTTGCAGAGATGAATAATAGAAGACGATATCGACTTTTAAGCATCAAGCATGTTAAACTTTCTGTTTTGAATGTTAAACTTTCTGTTTTGAAGCATCAAGTATGCTAAACTTATGGTTTTTGTATTTTGAAGCATGTTAAACTTTCTGATTTCTACTTTCTGTTTTCTTTCCTGTTTTCTGTTTTTTGCATTTTTTCTGCATGTTTCTGTTTCCCGACTTTTGTTTTTACAGGCTCAATACTAGTGCATATTGTTGTGTTTTTAGTTTTTACAGATTCAAGAACAGCTCTTCTGCTTTCTGTTTTCTTTCTGTTAGTAACTTCTCTTCTTTTCATTCGCTTTTTCAGTTTTTCTTGTAAGTTTGTGCCTTCGGAAAATGAATATATGTTGTTAATATTATTTTTTAAATAATTTCCTTTATAATTTATAGTCTTCGATATATCCCCGATATATTGCCGATACGTCCGATAACAGATATTTACAACCTTCATACCTACAATTACATATTAGCATGATGTAGGAAAGTAAATTCGAAACGGAGACTATCAAACATGCTATGGCTTACAGAGCAAAAAGTCAGGAAACCAGATCATGGAGCAAAAAGAAACCACTGGGAGGGATGGGTGGCGAGTGATGGACAAGACCAAAATTGCAATGGATGTAGAAGGTTGTGGTGATAGCAGATGAGGAAATAAAAGCAACGCCAACTTCATTCATGGATCAATCAGAAAAGAAAAGCAGAAGACTAGTAGCAATAGAGGGTTACAAGGAGAAAGTGCTTGACCAAGATTAAAATGAAAGGGAATATAGAAGAGGGATTTGAGTGAGTTGAATAAGTGGGTAAATAAAGTGCATATCAATGTGCTACTTATCCCTGAAGCCCTATAGGCTATACTTTGTTTTCGCTTACATTTAATTACACTTTAGGCCAACTACAAACAAATGCTTGTTGGTGTTTGCTTGTGTTGAACTCAATTCTTAACCCTTCAACTGCTTAACAAAACTTCCTACACCCTGCCTATCTCGCAAAATATAACCAAAATCTACTAAGCATGCTTGTCAGATTTTAAGTTTAACAGGTTGCCAATAAAGCCTTTGTTTGATCATAGCAGATTACATAGACGGTGAAATTTTTTTGTGCTAACAGCAACTTGTCACAATTGTATAGATATCTATGAAGATTAACACTCTTAGGTAATGATAATCCCTTTCTTTTAACAATTTGCTT
>JAOEHQ010012359.1:0-16067 GCA_025447715.1 Asclepias incarnata
CCTTTAATCCACCCCCACAAGGAGTGAGATTCAAACCATGATAAGAAACCTCAGGTTAAAGACCTTACTAATGGGCCACCAACCCCATTAGCTAGTCAAAGGATTGTTTGTGTAATAATTTTGTTTTACAACAAATATAACATATCATATTTTTCTATAAATATAAATAAATAAATAAAATCCCAATTTTTCCAATCTGGTCCAACCGGTTGAACCGGACCCTAGATCGGTTCGAGGTCCGGTCCGGTTCTTAAAGCATTGAAAAAAACCCAAAAACCCACCAACCCATTTGCCCTAAAACCAACATATTTCACCTAAAACCAACCCACCAACCCGTATGACATGTTTAACCCAAAACCAACCCAACAGACCATTTTTAATCAAGTTAGGCAACCCATTTTTAATCATATTGGCTGCTTGGATTCGGGTTGACGGGTTGCGGGTTAGGGTTGAGTTTTCAGACACACTAACCTAAACCCACCCACCCGAACCTGAGTGATAGCCTCTAGCAATACCTTTATGCTCTATTTAATTTCATCAAAGAGTAACATAATAGCAATTCAAAAACAGACCAGTAAAATAAACATGATACAAAAATGGATTAACCAAGTAATTTACAGGACCTACCGATTCATTAATCCAGTAAACAATCATAGGAGCACATTTCCTTCATGAACTGGAGCAACATATACTTGACCCAAAATTGTTGCACCAGTAAACACAAGAATCTGAAACTACTAGAAAGTCAAGACTGGACTTGGTTAATCATCTAGGTAAGGTTAAACTTTCTAACGAAATATCAGTACCAAAGTTTCGATGCTGGCCATCAGCTACATTGGTAAGTTTATAGCCATGATTCGGGAGCTGGTTAATTAGCAGAGTTTCCAGTTGGCTAGCCAAGCTCTTTCCGGGAACAAGGAAATACAGGAAAGACACATTTTGCATCCCCTGCTTTGATCGATGTGTGCGAACCCGGCCCTGGAGATCATCCGTCTAAAATAAGTATTATCAGAAGTTAGAGAGATTAATAAAATAGCAAATCGTGTTACAGTTGAGTTTAAGAAATCCGGGTTTCCTGAAATAGGACAGGTTATTACATGATACTCAAGCCATTAATTCTAAAAAGTAAATCAAGGGTATGTTATATATGCGACAGGTTCAAATCCATGCCAATAACATATAGATTTTATTTATAATTCATATAACATCAGTCCTGTCACACAATGTTTTGAAAACCGGACTGGACGTCGAACCGGTCCACTGGTCGGGGTGGATTAAAACCCAACTCAAAAACAACGGCGGAATCAACCACCGGACCACCACCGGCCGTACCCATCGAGGATCCATTCAACGGAAAATGGTCTTTGTTTAACGGTATTTTTAAAGGAAAAAAAAGTCAAAAACTGGTTGCCGGTCCAACCACCAGTTATCCGGTACAACGACTGGTTTCGGGTTCAACAGGATGGCCAAATGCAAAACAGGTTCGACATGACTGACCGGATCTCCCTAACTGGTGGTTCTGGTTAAACCGGTCCAGCCGGCTGGTCCGGTACGGTTTTCAAAACATTGCTGTTACCTTTCTGCTTTCGCTTACTGTATTCATATATTGACGAGAAAGAATATGCTATAACTCTTTTATCTCCATTACCGTAAGATCTAGTTTTATAAGCCTCATTTTTTTATGGTAATTACTATATAGTAAATACACAAAATACTATAATTGAGTCAATTAACTGAGATGAATACCTGTCCAACATAAAGTTTTTTGTCAGGTCTCAGGATCACATAGACACTTGAAGCACCAATTGTTGATGGAGGAGGCTGTTCCCGGGGAGCAATTGCATAACATCTCACTCCCACTTCGGGTGTAGTTTTAGTCTTGCGGAGCTCAATGAACTTTTTATTACATAATATACAAACAACATTTTCCACATCCTTTTGAAATCGCTCCATTTGATTTGTTGATTCCTTGGCAACAGGATCCATTTCTTGAATACCCGTGGGTTGGTTGCAGGCGTTTAGAGATCCCTTAGAAGGAAACAGATTCACTTTTGTGTTGCTTTTCTCTGAATTCAAGTTCTTCGTATACACTGAATTGTAGAGCTCTTCAGCTCTTTGTATTATTGTCTCGGGAACACCTTCCTTCTGAGCTGTTTCAAATGCAAGACTCTCCTTGCATATTCCATCAATCAACCTCCATGTTGGTTTAATTTTTCCATTCACTGAGTTGCTTCCCATTGCTTTATAAACAACATTTTTTGTGGTCAGTGGTAGATTGAAGATATCATGCAAGTGTGTGGATACAACACCCAAACAACCAACTGAATCAAGAGTTTCAATAATGCTACCGGCAATGCACGCCCCTTTTGCTGTTTCAGTGCCTCTACATATTTCATCTACGAGAACTAGGCTTCTTGACGTGGCTCTAGTAATTATAGAACGCATCTCTGACATTTCAATCTGAAAAATAAAATACGGAGTAATTTTGCAAAAGTTGATAGATGCGAGTATAGGATTTAAATTTGTAATATCTTTTTTTTATTAGGTCGAAATTACTACAAAACTAGGTTGATGAATTAGATTTCATCTCTAGTCAAATAGGTGAACTTCTAAAACTCACCTAAAAATGGAACAACTCAAACGGGCCGAAAATCACTCAAGTGTTATTTAAATGTTTTCAACCTCCTAATATGATTTATCAAACAAACTAGATATTATTTAGTTGTATAGTTTTTATACTATTTTTAAAACAGTGATCATTTGTAACTTCAAAAAAGGTAGAAAAATGTTGACGGGTCAACATATCTGGCCCAACCTGTTTTGATCCATTACTCGACCAGCTGAACCCACCCATTTTTCCATCTCTAGTTAGTATCTTGAGCATCGATCGATTAATCTTCTGTTTTCTTTGTTTTACATAATCTCTATCCCAAAACTTCTCTATATGTGAAATGTCCAAGGTTGGGTGGTCAAATAACAAATGTGAATAACACCATGCACTTAAATTGTCACCACAAAGTAATTTTTTTGCTAGAAAAAACAGTAACCAAGAAAAAGCAGACTGAAGTAATGGTAAGTATAAGGATATGGGGCTTTAATCAGTGGGCACCTGAAACGAGCTTTTCCCATCAGCAGGGCTATCATAAGATTTTACGTGTAGCATAATAGAGTCAAAATGGGGAATTAACGCTGACTCGGCAGGCACCATAAATCCACATACTCCAAGTAGTGCGGCTGCACAGATTGAGCGAAGCAAGCTTGATTTGCCACCCCCATTCGGCCCAGTCAAAAGAAACATTGATTTCATATTGATTGTGTTAAGCACCGCACTGCCTTCAGCCGCATCAAACCAATATGGTGACAAACCAACAATCTTCATCTCACGATGTCCATTTACTTGCTCTGTTTCCTGCATTAAAATATAGTAAAACATGGTGCCTATTTGGTATATAATACAGCAATATATATTGGAAAATCTCAATAGACTTTAAACCTCCATTTTAGTAGCTTCTTTTTTTACCAAACATCAATGAAAAAAATGCAGTGTGGATTGAAATGTACCTTAGTAATATTAGACTGAACAAGAGTGGGAAACACCCATTTCCTTCTTCTGCCTTCACTGTTTAAATCATAAATAGCATTTAGCTAACACATTAGTAGACATTAGTTATAACTAAATGACCATATGATAATTGTTGCAACGCCTTTCAACAACTAAAAAAATGCAGAAGGATCAGCAAAAAGTACAATACAACAAACCAATTGTCCATTAGCCTACCTCACATGAGCAAACAATGCTTTTGCAATGACAAGCAACATGGAGGCGAACACCAGAACATTGATTTTAGCTTGCAAATCAGCAGATAGGCCCCTCAACAATTCCAAGACCATGGATTTTGCCTTCGCACCAGCTTCATGGTACCTAAATCAAAAACACAAAATCTCATAATGTAACAGAAGTATGAAAGTAATGCCTGGTTGGTAGTGCATCAAAATTAGTAATCTTTTGGTTTTGGTTGTGTTAGGCTTGACAGGAAACCCTTTTTGTCTGAAGAATATTAATTTTCTTATATTACTAGTGTCAAATATGGTTACAAATATTATTTATTTCAATAGTAATCTAACTTCTGGATAAATAGATTCAGAAAATACACTTCGGGCATTTATCTCTTTAAGCTAATTTTTATTTACCCGTTTGTCCCATAAGAGATAAGACATAACCTAAATCGACTCATTCATATGTATCTGGGTTGAAATAGCCATCTCTATTAATGGCATAAACATAGAGATGAACCTTGTGAGTGCATCCTCCACTTTCACTGTGGTAAACCACTCCTCTCCAACTTTTCTACCCTTTGAATCAATAGAGGGCCTAAGTTGTTTAATTTGTTCTTCTCCAGGTGTACCGGCCCATACAGTTGGTGCAAAACGTTTTCCCTTGAACCAAATAGATCCGTGTTCGCGAGCATACGAGATTTCTCCCTTTGGTCCCCCAAATGGTGCCGTAGTAGCTTTTATTCTGTTAATTATAGGAAGGAAATCTTCCGTAACCTAAAATAATATACACATATTAACTTACTACCATAGTCCTTGTTTCGTAGGGCATAATGCATATGTCAACAAACTTCAACTAAGCAACATCGAATATTGAAAAGAATAGACAGGCTTACAATTCAAGGAAATAACACTTACCGCCAAGGATAAAGCTTCAGCAGCCTTATCCACCTCTTCGTAGGCTTCTTTTAGATGGATTCTTTTCACACGGCTCTTCCATGAAGATTCCATATCTTCAAAAAAGTCACTGGGTATATTCAAATACGAGCTCAACTTTTGATCATTTTCACCTTCTAAAGAGATAAGTTCACCGATCGTACGTGAAATAGATTCACACTCATTCACCTGTAAATAAGCAATGACAAACAGAAAAGTCTCAGGTGCCAAACTGCCAATTAATAATGTGATAAAACGCAGAGGTGAGCCGGGCTGCATGACAGTAAAACTGGGATCAAGTTCAAAACAAATCAGCTTTTTACTATGGTTCAAAACGGCATCGTCAAGTGGCTGTGTTGAATTGACATACAAACACTTGTCCCTTTTTTCAAAAATATTATAAGCGATTAGTGCGTTATTTAAAATAATATAACCATCGTATAGAAGACTGGAGCGACCGGTTAAACCTGGAATCAAGGAAGCAACTGGTTCGCTTTGCGCGACCAAAAGCCTGTTAGCAAATCAATCCTCGCCGGTTTTGGTCAAAACCGGCCAAACTAGTGTACCTCTAGACAGCCTTTTGTTTGGACCGCATTTACAAAAGACATGCTATTAGTAATTCCCTTCAAAGCTCTTCATATCATAGAGGTGAGAAAGATATTCCACCCAATGTAGGACAACTCGCCCATTTAAGTACTATATTACTCGGTATACAAGATTTGGGCTTGGAAGCCCTGGTATAAATTTGAGTGCCAATCATCTCCAACCACATGCTTGTGATAATGGCTTAACTAATATATATTTAATTACATAACCCGGTTTTTGTGACCAGTTCAACCACTCCGACAGATTGAACCATCGACCCAGTATAGAACACCCAGTCCGATTTTCAAAACATTGACCATTATAATCTATATCCTTCGATAAAAACAATTCAGGAGTTTGTATGCGTTAAAATAGATTTTGACCAACTTTCAACTGATTCAAACTGTTCGACTCATTTGGCACATTCCCCATCTAGCTAATTTTTTTGATTTGAGTTCACGATATAACACAATCCAGCTTGACCCATTGATAAGTAATCATGTTGCAATTTCCACCTACAACAAAAACATATACAATTTCCACCTACAACAAAAATGTATACAATTTCCAGAGGCTCGTTTTCTATTTTATTTCATATTCTCTACAAGACTCCTCGATATAGAGTGAAGCAAAGCCATCATATGCTTATCCAGAAGACTGTTTACTACTTCCAAACTAAGTTTCTCGTATTATTCATAGCATACATCTTGATCGTCAAAGCTTTCTAGCGAGCTACAAATATATGGCTCAAGAGATTTTAACCACTTACCAGTATCTCAATATCAATTTTTAACCCGGTCGACACCCAAGTAGGATCCACTAACAACTTTAATATCTGATTGAGTTCAGGATTTCTATGGAGCTGCAAAATTTCATCAAGCACGCTTTTGATCTTGCAAAACTCAACATGATTTGCCTCCCTTAGCTCAAGTAGCTTCACAAGCTGCAAGATAAGGTAACCTTATATGTTAAACATGTATAAGCAGCTTCAAACATACCCAAAAAAAAACAATAAAATAAATTATACTTCATGCCTTTAACAAAATCTGTGTCTGGGAAAATAATTTTATTACCTTTGATGGTGCAACGCAAGTAAATTCGGGAATTGAGCATGATACATCGTTCATAAGTTTGCAGATTGCTGGAAAATGCATAAGAAGAGAAAGAATTAGTTCAAAACTAAGAAAATATCACAACTTAGAGTTTATATATATATATATATATTTTTTAATGAAACAATAAGAAAGAAATACATTTCCCTTACAGAAACGAATAAATACCCCTACATATATGGACATGAAAAACTATATCATTTTTTATATATACCTAAACATAGTTTGACGAACAATTTTCGGATAAACAGGACTTCTTAAATTGCAACAGCCAAATACGTACATATAAGCAATATCAGAATGGTCTGATTCCAGCTTCTAAATGCTCAAAAAGATAAATAGGTTTGGCTCTTCCCACTCGGCCACTCTCCCTAAGAGAACCCAAAATTATTAAATTTACTTACTTAGCAAAATATTCTATCTGGTCAATTAAACTTGGATGCAAAGTCAGGTAAGGCCACGTATTTCTGATCCCAAACTAACTGCACTTTTACATACCAATGAATAATCATTGAGCCACTCACCTTGGATGGTAGAGGCAATTGCATAAGTAGGAGGGTTAAGAAGTAGATCTCTAATGTACCTGTTACCATATATAATAATAGTATATAGATCAATTTTAAGAAAAATGGATACAGAAAAACATGAGAGAATACTTCCAATCAGGCTTTTAATTTTCCATACTTTCATCTTAATATTTCCCGCCCTTTCTTATTATGATTAACAAGTGAAATACTTAAGCAAATAACTGGAATAGCTCATGCATGAATTTCATAAGGGGTTATTGCAAAGAAAAGGTAACTAGGTCCAGTCTGATTTCTGTTTAGAATAACCAACTTTATTTTCACTCACAGAAAGGCTAAATTTTTAAAAAAGATCAAGAAAAGGAGCATAATTTCGAAAATTCAAAATTAGAGTAATTTGACCCACCCATTTACCTGGTCAAAATGATGACATAACAGCAGACATGTTTACTCTTTCTAATATTGCACATGGAAACCAACTAACTTAGAAGATTAGCCAGAGTGAGAACTTTTGAAAGTTTGAACCTTTTTGGGAGTGCAAGTAAAGTCCATTTACCTTTTTAAGCAACAACCCTATTTGATGAATAGAACAATAAAGTTAAAAGTTCAACAGCAAAGAAACTCTCTACTTACAGAGCAGGTAAACCAGTGAAATTGGAGGGGAGCAAAATCTTTAATAGAAAAGGTACTCCTTCGGTTGGTATAGCTCCTGGTAATCAAAAAAAGTTCATGACGGATACTAGTTCCATGTAGGAAAAATCAGAAGCCTAAGAAGGATAACTGACCAATTTGTGAGGCTGTTCCAAGGTTCAGGGGTTGAGGTTTATTTTCTGAAGCAATGGTTACATTTCTAAATGTGACTTCATCGTCAAGACCATAAAGTTCTTTTACCTAAGATTTGCACATCAATTGTAAGATAGTATTCCATAAATACTTTCCAAAATCAATATATTAAGATATTATACTCATTAGCATGAATTCTTCTAATGAAATAGTTATAAAATTGTAAAATCCATGTCAACACTTTGAAGAGTATAAGTCGCATGTAACATTAGTAACACCATGAGACATGTTTGTACGTATATACAGAGACATTTAAAGCACAAAACCTTAAAGACTATTTCATCAACGACGTTCCCCTCAATCCATTCAAAATGCCTGCCATTACACACTCCCCACAATAACCCACCTTCGCCAAACTCTGTCCAGCGTGTTGTTCCTGTTAAGAATATCGTAGCAATGTTGAGGGTCAATTGATGATGTATAGACTTTAAAAATAGAAACAAATCTAGAAAGATAGTTGTGGTGAAATCAATCAAACCAACTGAGTAGCGTTTGCTAATTTGAGCCATTATCTATAAAAAAAAAAATATAAATAAAAATAAAAATAAAAATAAAAAAACCAGGTAGAAGAATATATATTGCTTACCTGAAGAATGGTTCTTTAATGATTTATGGAGAAACATATGATGGTAATGACAAGTACAAAGCTTTGTAACTACGGCCTCTTCTGTTAAACCATCCTCTAAGGAGTAAGTTTTCATAGTCTCCAACACTGAAACTATGCAATACCCCTTTGCAGAACGAGAAAGTCCTAAGAAAAGTACCAGATCAACAATAGTATATCAAGTAGTGGAAATATACTCCCCATAGATATGACAACGAATCAATTAAGTAATATGTACATACCAATGACTGGCATTGGTTCTGGAAACTCAAGATCATGATCATCTTCAACAAGTCCAAAAACATAAGGGCTTCCGGGATGTGCATGCCTGTACAAATTAACATATGAAGAGTAAAATCTAAGTTCTGTTTGTAACAAGACAAGAAAAGACCTGAACCTTCATTCTCTATAGGGAGCCTCATGTACTATTTCACTTTAAGTTTCATGCTATTAGTGATCTGTAAAGTGGTGACGATTGTAATTCCCGTACTGCACTATTTTTGATAAATACTTACTGGAATCAGTTTACCGTGGAATTGGATTGCTAATTATTTCTTTAAAAAAATAGCACCAACTTATGGATTATGTTATGTGTATTGCTTAAAAGAATAATGGAATATTAAGACCATAAACGTTCCTTAGTAAGTGCAAAGAGAATAGCTTTTCTAGATAAATTTACATAAAAGAGATGGACAGACACATATACGTGAAAATAATCCGTGAAATAAGCAAAGGCAAGTTACATGACTGAGGTAAACATACCCAGATATAAAACGAATTTTACGGGAACGCGCTTGAGTTGGACCCTGAACTTCCTCCACAATGCACTATAAACGCAAACATCTCCAATTAGAATTTCCTCTTATCGAAAAGATAAATACACATTGGTAGGATAATTATGTCTTCTAGCTCTAATGAAATACTTAAACCAGCAGCATCAAAAAGTACTTACTACTGAAAATCCATTACGTGTCAGATCATCCAAAGTTTGACGTAGATTCTACATAAGGGAAAATATATAATGACATCACTAATTGACGCACACAAAAGTAATCTAGCCACAGTAGGTGTACCCAAATAATGAATTCTTTACAAGAACAGAACAAAGAGATAGAGAGGGCTTTAAAGTATTACAATACCACAACAGGGCAGCCGGCTTTTGGAATGCTATCTGAACGCATACCCCCAAAAGGATTCAAACCAGCATACTCCACAAGAATACAAGCATCAAATCCCACAGCTTCATAAAATTCCCCGACCTAAAGAGATTGGAAAATTCTCCATTTAATCTTGATCACCAATTAAGAGAAAGCATTATGGATGAACTAATATTGGGCTTTCATTGAGCACAATGAGGCAGAAGGAGAGGAAAAATTTATATCATACCCTGCATAGCAAAACTTCCCGTGGAAACCTTGACTTGAATTGTAGTATCTCCCAATTGAGTGTTCCTTCTTTTATACTTCATAAAAGAAAGTAAGAACAAAAAAAGGAGAGAGTGATTACAATGAAACCATTTAAAACAATTGGTGTATATCTACTGATCTAAGTTACAATGATGTATTCATGTACATAAGGAAAGAACAATAGAGTAAAACAAACAGCTAGCTTAAGCATTGAGCATTAGCATGTCACTGTTCTGTGTTGGCCAAATAGCTTAAACTGGATCATATTGATCCAACTTTATGTATTGATAACAACTAGAGCCTAGAGGTAGCAAGATAGGTGCATCGGCTAACATGTTTCGGGATAACTTTTAGCTCCAATATGGTTGGCCAGGGATATTTTTGGTCCATAATTGTTCTAAAAAAAATATTTTTTTAGTAAAAAGTCATATTTCAATCTAAATTTTGAACAATTTGGTTTGTGGGATTTTTATGCGCTAAATATACATTCTAAAAATGTATTGACCCTTTCCCTTTTACCTATCTTTTTACCCATTAGAGAAAATATAACCCGCTTTGACCCATTCATCAGTATATGGCTAGAAACTGCCACCTCTACTAGCAACTACAATGTGAGAAAACTGTGTTTATGTGACACACTAGAATACTTACCTCCCATTCCTCAAGTTGTCATCCAAACCAAGCAGATTAGAGTAAGTGAGTCTAGTTATCATTTGCATAGAAGATGTCTTTCTACACATCTCCATTTTCTGAAACAGCAAACATGACAATAGTATAACTACTATAAATAATTCCATAGAAAATAAAACATCTCCTGAAGTGAACACACACAACCTTTCTATAATGCAGTTTAAAGAAAACCCGTAAGGCTGATGTGAATATCTAGAAATGGTACCTCTTTCCACCAGATAACATGAGGATAATCTTTCTCCTTGTTGACATTCTTTGAATCCTTCAACTTCCTAGTTGCTTTGGTGCTTGTCGTCAAATTCTTCTTATCTTTAAAGCAATAGATCTGCTTAGGACGTCTTGTACTTCTACAAAATAATGTTGGTATAAACATCGGCAAGCCAGTGATTATTGTGAATTGCTATAAACGGAAGTGACCAAAAGTATCAAAACTTAGAGTACAGAAGGATAGTCAATTAATCATAATAGATAATACACAACCCACAACTACAGTCTGGTGGCTAAAAAAATGGAGAGGTTTCAATAATTTTATGACACGGACTTCAATAGTAACTTAGCATTATTTCTATAAGACCAAGTGCAGCCGTTTGCAATAATTATAAAATCTTCATAATCAATAACTTAGAAACAACTATAATTCCAAATAACAATCCAATCTCTATGGTTTTATGGATAACCATCTCTATTCTTACATGCATAGGTAATCTTGAGGAGTACTGTATACAAGTTCTCGCATGTCAAATCGAGCTATTTCTTATATTCTATCTGGCATATTGCATAGCATATGATACATGCTTATTACTTTGATCAAAGGTTGATTTATGATACATACTTTCAAATCATCATTTTAGGGTCCACACTTAAAAGAATTAGTAAACTACAAATCTACCTTAGCTTCAGACTAGGACCTACGTAAATGGACCAATGCAGCTTGGGCCCACATGTGAAGTTGAGAGACGTGGGTTCGATCCTTAGGGATGCCCGAATCATGTGGGTATTAAGTGAAGGTATTTTACCGGCATCATAACCCTTACGGGGTGGGATGATGAGGATCCAATGTGGCTCCGGGGATAGGGTGCCCTCCTTTATTCCTTTTTTAGGACCTATGTGGCACCAATTTGTCCGTTTGTCAACATGTATGAGGTAAATCCAAGGTTTGGGAACTCGTGACTCTGGATCGGATCGACGAGGGGGGGAGTCAGGAGTTTTTGAAAACTCGGATCGAAATCGGGGGGTTCTCGGATTGGGTTTTTTATATAGAAAAACTATAAATTTTGAAATTATAGATATTATTCGTATATTTTATTCTCTATACGGTTTCTACTTCTTTTACAGGTAAACACCTTTCTCTTCCTCTTCTTCTTCTACATATTCTCTCATTCTTCTTTCACATAAACTCTTCTATAAACCATTTGCAAAAAAATAAAATAATTTTTTTTTAACCTAGTTAGCCCGAGTTTTGACCGATCCTGCCGAGTTTGACCGAGTTTGACCCGAGTCCAAGCTGTTGACCGAGTTTTGGACCGATTCCGGCCAACTCGACTCCCCGATTCCGAGTCCGAGTTCTCGGCCGAGTTTTACAACCATGAGTTTACATATTCGAAATAAAATTTGGATTACACTTTGCAAGTAAGTTGTTGATTAATTTTTAATTTTTCTTTTGATTCGTTTGAAATGTATATTTTTTTCTTCCCCACATAACAATTAAATACTATCATGAATGAAATCTTATAATTGGAATGCCAATTTATTCACATGTTTTCTTAATATTTTAAAACTTTTTGGGTCCTATAACAATTTATAAAATTTTGTTACTTGTGTCTTGGTTTGATGTTTCATTGTATGTTATTTAAACTTTGACAACAATCATATCCCGTTTGCTTATATGTATGTTTTTTCCCCAACTATTGTGCATGTTATAACTTAATGACTTATGATACGATTCAAATTAGTGCTATACTCGAGGACGATCATTACATTATTGAGATGAAACATATATTATTATTATAGTTGGTGGTGTTGTAATATCTAATGATTTGTACTGATGTACTTGAGTAAGAAACATATAAACAAAGTTTTTAATTGTTATAACAATTATTAAGAATCAAGTCAAACAGTTATTACTTACATTTAGTTTGAATCTACTATACAAATTCATATTTGAAGTGTCTAATGTGGATGTTGCACCTCACACATTTCAAGAAAATATTTTTCTTTTGTTATAAATAAACTATCAAATATTTTGTTATGGTATTTTGAACTTTGTTTATGTAAATTGTATTGTATCACAGAATGGTCGTTTTAATTGCATTTATGTTTGCACCGTCATTATACAAACATATGACAAAGACGTGTACTAATTATACATTGATGATGACTTCAATGTTCAACATAAAATATTGTCAAAACCCAAGTCTTAATGAAAGATTCATAACTTTTGGATCACTCTGATAATATTGTCATTAACTTTGAATATGTCAAACGCAACTTAAATACTTTAACTTTTAATTGATTTTCTCGATAATCCCTCTTTACCTATTAGCTATTATATTTATAGAATTTAGTTGGATTTTTAATGAGATTGATTTAAAATTTTTGGAATTTATTAACTAAGTAGATTATTGTCTTGCATAATATTTATCTAATTAATGATGTATTAATATTTCATAATATCATATATTAACAAGTATAGATTACATGAAAAAAATAATATAATAACATCATCGTTTTTTTTATATCAATTTTCCAATCTATACTTATGATCAATATATGATATTATAAATAAATTAACATATGATTAGCTACATATGTTCATCCGCGTAAATTCGGAACAATAATCTAATTTATCATAAAAACTCAAAACATATTGAAAAATGAAGTATATAAGACATATCTTTTAAAAACACCTGTTCATTGACTGGTAATAAAATAATATAAAGATAAGAATCATCTCAAGTTGTAAACCAACTTGACCCATCAAGTTGGGATTTTGTGAGATGATGAAAACCAATAAAATAATATACCGGACCCACAATAAAGATCCTATATAATTTTATACTCACAAAAATAACAACTTGATAGGTCAAGTTGATTTTTTTTGTTTTTTGAACGTTCGATTTAGGCTTGGACTTGCAAAAGACCCAACCAGAAAATTTAGGGAAAAAACCCCACAGACTCGTCACTCCAACAAAACCTGTGGGGTAAAAACAAAAGAAGCCTCTTCATAATACCAATGTATACAACTTGAGAGATCCTCCATAATATAATACTGTTGAAGACATAACTCACAATATAACCAAGAAAATAAAAGAAAAAGAAATTCTCAAGGGAGATTCAAGACAGTTGGCATATGGATGCCGATCGGTTGTGGACATTCTTGGCAAATGGCATGAGGGAGACGATCAAGGAGGTTCTAGGGGTAGCCAGAGGGACCAGAAGGCAGCGTAAAGTGGGTAGGAAATCTTGGTGGATCAGCGAAGAGGTCCAGACTAAGATCGCGACAAAACAAAGTTGCTTTAAAAAGCTCACCAGGAGCCGAAATGGGACACTAGAGGATTGGTCCTTAGCAAGGGAGAGGTACATCAAAGCTAAGATAGAAGCAAAGAAGAGTGTAGCAAAAGCAAAAGTAAGAGCGTACGAATAACTATATAAGAAACTAGACTCTAAAGAGGGTGAAAACGATATCTTCAGGATTGCTAAAGCCAGGGAGAGAAGACGAAGAGATCTAGGAGACATCATATATATCAAAGATGAAAGCGGGCGAAGCATTGTGAAGGAAGGAGACATTAAGAAAAAATGGGGAGATTACTTCACCAAGCTTTTTAATGGGAGAGGGTCGGGGTGAAGTGAAGAAGGAGTTGACCACAATACAAACCCATATACATTCTCCGACGCCGACGATGATACGAGGATCAGCCAAGAGGAAGTGAGGCTTGCCTTGAAGAAGATGGGGAGAAACAAAGCATCAGGTCTAGACCAAATCCCTATTGAGGCATGGAGATACTTGGGGGACGTGGGGGTAAGATGGTTGACAAGCCTCTTCAACAAGATTTGGACAAGTGCGAAAATGCCAGAGGAATGGAGACTTAGCGAGATTATCCCTATCTACAAGAATAAAGGGGACATGCAGAGTTGTAGCAACTATAGGGGCATAAATCTTCTAAGTTATACCATGAAGCTATGGGAGAGAGTAATCGAGATGAGGCTTAGGAGGGTCATGAAGGTGGCAGAGAACCAATTCGATTTTATGTCAGGGAGGTCGAAGATGGAGGCTATCCACATCACCAGAAACCTTATGGAGAAGCAAAGGGAAAGACAAAAAACACTACACCGTGCCTTCTTAGACCTGGAGAAGACGTACGATAGCGTACCACATGAGCTGATTTAGAGGACACTATATGCGAAAGGAGTTGCTGAGAGATACAATAGTGTTATCAGGGATATGTACAATAGAGCGAAGACTGAGGTCTGAACTCCTGTGGGGAACACTAAGCTATTCTTGGTAGAAGTGGGCTTACATTAGGGTTGAACACTTAGCCCATATCTTTTTACCTTGATCTTGGACGAGTTGTCGAGTGGACTACAGGAGGAATTACCGTGGTGCTTGATCTTTGTCGATGACATCGCGCTTATTTTGAAATCAACGGAGGATCTAAACCTTAGGTTAGAGAAATGGAGAAGAGCCCTTGAAGACAATGGATTTCGGGCCAGCCGAGAAAAGATCGAATACCCACGATATGACTTCGACAAGGAAGAGTTCATGCAAAATGAGGGAGGGGATATTCGCATTTGGGAGTGGGTATTGCTTCCGAAGGAGTCTTTTAGATAACTGAGGTCGGTGCTACACAAATCTGGGATAGATGAAGACGTGACACATAGGATACAAGTTGGATGGATAAAGTGGAAAGTGGGCAGTGGCTACAAGAGTCTTGTGCGACAAGAAGATCCCGTTAAAGCTGAAAGGTAAGTTCTACAGGGTGGCTATCAAACCGGCTACGGTATACGGGTCAGAATCTTGGCCAATGACGAAAGCCCAGGCTTATAGGGTGGAGGTGGCTGAGATGAGGATGCTAATGTGTACTTGTAGGAAGACCCTGTTAGATAGGATCCCGACGGGAGGTTTTAGAGTCGAACTCGAAGTAGGGACCATCATTAACAAGCTCAGGGAAGGACGTTTGAGATGGTTCGACCATGTCAAGTGAAGAGACCAAACAGCACCGCTAGGAGAGCGGAAGCGATTCAGGTAGACGGTGTGAGGAGAAGGGGTAGGCCTAAAATGAGGTGGGGTGATTGTAACACCCATATTTATTAAAAATGCGGATTTCAAAAATTTTGAACTTTAAACAACGTTTCGCCAACAAAATGCGGAAGCGACTTTTAATTTCACAAATTGATTCCTAACGGAATCAATTAAACATCATATTTGACTCAAAAGGTGTTACCACTAATATCATCACAATAATAATAAGAAATCCACAAACAGCAAAACAAACGCCAAACGGCTAAATAAATAGTCCTCTCAAAAGAAAGCACTAAGGGTAACTAAAGCCAACATCCATAAGCTCCAATATAGGCTACCCAACTCACGATCAAG
>JAOEHQ010012370.1:0-27125 GCA_025447715.1 Asclepias incarnata
CCCGGACCCCCGTTCCTTAGGGGCTTCGCCCCCAAGGTCATAATAAATTCTTTTTACCTTGATATACAAATATGAAACCCTTTAACATAATGAAATACCTGAGCAAAATTCTTTTTACCTAGCCGCGTTTGCACGCGGGATTTATGCCTAGTATGTATTGATTAGAGATTCTCCTTGTATGTATTTCATTGTGTGGTGTTCTATACTTCTATCTTCATCAATGTATTGCGATTTTGTAAGTTTTGATGAACACATACAAATTTAACGACCATGACTCCCGTTCTATTTGACAACAACTATTTCACACCATATTTTGTTTTCCAAGTTTTTTCATTTTTGATATAACCTTTTTTTATGTTAAAAAAAAAAAACTATTTTGTGGTTTAAATACGTTGGTTGTGATACATAAAGACTCATGAAGCAACCTATAGACAAGGCTCTTCTTTAAGACCCTATATCCCGACTCATGCTTGAGGAGATTGTCGTAAGTACCTTTGGTTTTGCCTTTATGTTTACATGTATCGTGTGACAATTCGGAGGCTCAATTGGTTTGTATTAATTTGAATAAAGATGAAGATGCCTTCTTTGTGAACCAGGCGGTTTCCCACGTGTAGCTCTTAGGGCTCTGGCAAGCTATAAAACATACTAGGCATAAATTCCGCGTGCAAACGCGGCTAGATAAATAGAATTTTGCTCGGGTATTTCAGTATGTTAACACGTTTCATATTTGTATATTAAGTGTATAATTGTTGTTGTATATTTGTATTTTAAGTGTATAATTGAACTTATGTAGTATATTATCTAAAAAAACCCACACATGTTCTCAATTAAACAATCAATCTAAAATAAGTAACATGTTCTGTGACAATCGTCTCGAGTCTTATACCATTAATTATTTGAACGTTCACCATATTTAATGTACTGTTGAACCTTGTTCTATTATTAAATTATGATCAAAAGTGCGTATTCTCGAGTTTTAGTTCATTTTAAAACCGAGTTAAGTTCTAAAATGTTTAGCACGAGACTTTAGTAACTAACGGAGTGCCAAGTGTCGTCAAGTCTTTACATTTTAGTCCCTAACTTAACGGCACCTAACAAGGGTTATAGAATAATTTTCTTAAACTAATGGGACACATGTATGTTTGCATGCACACCACTTGTCTTAAGTGGAAAATTTCTGCACTTAATCCTTTGTGACACGACATTTGGTCACTTTTCTTCATACAATTAAAAGTTCACCACAAAAACACACACAAGGTCTAGTATCATCATCTTAATTCTCGACTTTTGATCAAATTTCTATTGATTTCTATCTCCGAATTTTGTTCAAATTCAGGTAGATTATTGATCCTATGTATTTTCTTTACTTGTGCTATCGAAAATTACTAGTCGTTTTGATCAAATTTGTCGATTAGTTATGAGGTCAAGTTCACAGTTTTGTTATAGAAAAAGCTAGTGTCTTTGGTCAAAGGATTCAGATATATTGTTCTTGTTTTGAAAGTTGTAACCAAAAGCAATTAATTGTATATGTTATAGCTGTGAAAAATATCCGAACAAACTTCTTTTTGAAAGTAAAATCCGAACAAAGTTGGCTTGAAAGGTAACCGACCAAATCCATTTGCAATCCTATATTTGAGTTCAATTAAACTAAAACATGCGTGAGCTATTAAATATGAACGAATTGCTACTGGTGCATGAAATATGAATAAACTTATTCGGTAGTTACTAGTGTATTGATAATCGATTTTTATGATTCATTCAAGACTTTAAAAACTGAGCTACTTGTTGGATATAGTTGTCATATGAAAACCGATCAAATATGTGTGGTGTAAAATCCGAGCAAATGTTTCCTCATTTGAGCTAAAACCGAATAAAAGTAATTGTTAAGAATCCGAAGAAAGCCCATAAAATCCGAACAAATCATTTTTGAGCTAAAATCCTATTAATGTGTCATGAAATCCGAGCAATGTACATAATGTGTTGAATCAGAACAAATAAGTTCGGATTCCCCTTGATCCAAAATCCGAACAAAATATTGTGGTTGAACAAAAATCTGAATTAATTGAGTCTTGAAACTAAACTTTTGAGGCACTTAAGATCCGAACAATCTTGTTCAATTACCACTCCTTGTTAAGTAGTCTCACAAAAGGTTCTTATCTTGTTATAAATCCAAACATTGAGCTCGGGTTTCATAGAGTATAATACCTGATCATGGTTAATTATTCTAAGTGTTCATAACCGAGCTATTTAATTCGGATTTTTCTAGTAACATTACTACTCAATTGTTATTGTGTTTAAGTCTTAGAATCCGAACAATTTAGTTCGGATTCCGCTAGTTATGTTTCTATTCGAGCACTATTAAGTACCAAGTTCAAATATTTGAGCAAATTGTTTGGATTCTAGTTGTTTTTCGAGGTTCAATTGTTAATAAAATTAATCTTGTTAAGTGTCCAAATCCGAACAAAATAGTTCGGATTCCATAGCCTCAAAAACCGAACAAATTGTTCGGTTTTCACTAGTTTTCTATTGATGTGATTCTTGAAAAAGAATCGATCATTCATTTGTTCATGTTTGTTCAATGGCATACCTAGGTTACTAATAATTAAACAATAGATCATTCTAAGAGGTGTTAACCTCAATTGTGTTATTGTTCTAGGTTCAAGTGCTCGTAACTTGTGACTCGTTCATTCTGTACTTATCTTAGTACATTATCTTGTACTAACCTTTTGTCGTCTATCAGGTGAGTTCACTGCCCCTTTTTCTGTTTTCACAGTTTTGGTGTGGGGCTGAAAATCATGAAAAACTATTTTTATTATAAAATAGTATATGTACTAAAAGAACTATTCGAACGTACTTTGTGAACAAAAAGAACTTATTATGAGACATGCTAAAGGACTAAACGTACTTTAAAAGTACTATTATGAACTATTGAGAACTATTATGAACAGAGCTTGGACTATTTTAAAAGTGCTTTATGAACTATACTTATGTACTATTATGAGAACTTATGAACTATTTTATTGAACAGTACTTACTTATGAGCTACTTTATGAACAGAACTTACGCGCTATTTATGAACTTACGTGCTATTTAATGAACTGTACTTATGTACTGTACTTTTGAACTATATTTACGAACCATTATGTACTATTTGAACTGGCAACTTTTGTACTAGACTTGAGCTATTTATTGAACTTATGCCTGAGTGCTATTGCAGCATTTCTTCTACTATCAATTCAATCACACCTGAACTAGTGATTGGACCGTGAGTACTTATGGACAGCGCTGTTAGGGTAGACTATCCCTCTCTCGTACCTGTTCGTTGCGAGAGCATATTTACTTATTTTCCCTACTAGCGATAGAGTAGGAGGCACGTGCAGGAACTTAACCGGTTTAGTAGTTGGGCTCAGTGCAATATAAGTATAAACAATAAATAGGAGGACTTATGAACTTTTATATTTGATAATAATGTCATGTAAATCTGTTTAGGCCTTGTATGGGCGGGGGTTAAACAGGCGTACATGATAGTATTATCTGAGCTTATGAAATTGAACTTATATACTTACGAACTTATGATCTTTTGAACTTATGAACTTGTGCTTATTAACTTGTGAACTTTCGAACAAACTTTTGAACTTATGACCACTGGTAACGGTCTATCTTTAATATATATGTATATATATATATGTGTGTATATATATATATATATATATGTATATATTTGTACTTGAACTTGTAACAGGATTTGAGAACTAAGTACTTGGTACTAAATCAGTGAAACTCACCAACTACTTTAGTAGTTGACCCTTTTGAACTCTCATGCATTTTAGTCCAGGTCAATAAGCAACTCTTACGTTCAGGCTTAAAGTGCGTTCAATGCCGATCCTTCAAGACGGATCATCTTTTGTAACTCCATCCATTGTGCTCGGATGTAGAGTGTTTAGTATTTTGAGCAGTTGTATCTTAGTACAGTTTGGATTTTAGTACTAGCTTCTATTCACTCTGTTGAGCTAGACTCATGTATCTAATGTTCATGTAACGGGCACAGCCCTTTTACATTGTAATCGTTGTTCTGATTTTAATGTTATTGGCTGTGTTATGATCTGTAACTTGTGTTATGCATCACGTGTTTCCGCTTTAGCGGGGTGTTACAGATTTGGTGTTTTCTATTTTGTAAATCCCTTTCAATGATCTCATCAAATTCATCATTTGATGAATCATTATCTTCTTGGTCAGCAGTATTTTCAGAAACCGTGCCTTCAAAATCATTTATGTTTAAACTTCTGAATTTAAAATTTCAGAAGGCAGCAGCAGTTTTGAAATCACCATCTATTACTGCTTTGACTTGATGGGGAACTTGCTTTTCTAAATAGTTATAAGCAATTTTTGTAGCTCTTCCCCAAGAGTTACAGATTTTCTGTAAAATCTTTGATCTCTTGATTTAATTTTTCATTTGTTAAATTGAGATCAGCATTTTCCTTAGACAAAATTATATTTACATATTTTTGAGTCTCTAAGGTCTTTTGCACATCTTTCAACTCATTGAGTTGAGGTGTTATGCTGTTGATTGTTTCCTCAACAGTTTGCAACTTTTTAGCAAGCTCTGCTTTGGTTTGCTCAACAAATTATAAGTCACAAGTTAGTGACTCCGATATATCCTTTTGGATATCAGAAAATGATTCAGAAAAATTTGTTACCTTTTTTAGAGTAACAAACACCCATTGCCCATTTGAAACTTGGTCTTTGTTGACAGCAGTTTCATTTGAAGTGGCCATAAAACACATCATGGTGGTTTCCTCATCATCTGATGAATCATCAGAATCAACTCAGTCCTTTTGTTCAGCAATAAAACCTTTTTCAGTGGGTTCTGAGGTGGTAGCAATTTGTGCTTTCAATTTATAGTACCTGGACTTGAAGCTTAAATCTTCATCCTTTTGTCAAGCCATAGGACTTGATCTACATTCCTTCTGATAAAGCCCTTTCTTTCCACATTTATAACAAGTATCTTGTGACTTGTCATAACCACCAACAGGTTTCAAGTTTGAACCTGTTTAAAGTTAAGAGGAATTAACTTTACATTTAACAGATACATTGATGACACGTCATCAGCAGAAGTTCTACAGATACTTCTTGCTGATAAAACTCACAGGAAAAGACTTAGAAGAATTTGAAGCATCAACATTCTTGAAGTCTTCATTTGTCACTGATGAACTCTGAGTCACGACAAATAGTGCAGACACAAGATCTAATATGTCACATCATATCAGTAAATGTGTCTTAAAAGTCTTAGGTATATTCATGTGTCAAATAACAGTGTGGGACGTATACTATCCTTAGGAATGCAACCACTTGCATTCCGCCTATATAAAGAGGTGAATATCATCATTTATAAGGTATCAAATCTATCCTGAATAATATTTAGAACTCTGTGTTCATAATATATTATTCATCAGCAGTTCTTTCTGTAAGAACTCAAAGGATATTCTGTGAGTTAGAATCTGTAGTCAATGAGAAGTAGTTAGGATTAGTATATGTTATTTAATCATTTATTCCGTATTACTTCTTGTAATTCTTTGATTATTTATCAATAAAGAATTATATTGAAAATTAACTTTGTGTTTTAATTTTCCTTGATTAATTGTTTAATCTATTTTTAATTAATCACTAATTGATTAGGACCAACATATATATAAACCGAAAATATATATATACACACACACACACACACACATATATATATATATATGTAAACCGAAAATATATATATATATATAAGATGGAACCAAAAGTATATACCAAACATTGTGCCCAGTTAATGTGCAACGACTCCCCACCCGTACGAATTTTGGCCCAGTGGTGTAGTCCACGACATGAATCCTTCCCCCGGCATCTGTGGTCCCACATTCATGTTACTGATCATATTAATAAAAGCCGGATTATGATGAAGATTAGGATTGTTTATATCGGGTTGGTTGGTGGTATTCGGACGTGGTTGACGAATATTTGGGTTGTAGTATGGATACATTTTTTTTTATAAAGAAAGATATAATTTTTATAAAAATATAGATAGAAAGAATAAATAAAGAAAGAAAGAGTAGAAAGAAAAAAGAAAGAGTAAGTAAAATGTAAAGATAGATAGTGAATATATATATAAATAAAATGGTATAAAAAAAAAAAATTCTTCCCTGGACGCTCCACTAGCCGTTTTCAACGGCTTTTTTTTTTTAAAATGAAAAATTTGCATCCGTCCTATATGAGACTTTGACCAAGTCAACCAGCCCTAGAACGCCCTACGGGGCGGTGTGGGAGGCGTTCTGGGGCGTTCCGATGGGCATCAAACGCCCCACTCCATTTAGTCTTAGTATCTTTGATGGCAACCGAATAAAAACTTTATACCTTAAAAAAACAATTGAAAAATACGATAACTTAGAGTGAATATGATCCAAACTAGAGTACGTTTTTATACCATCTACCCTTTTATAACTAAAGTTACATCGTTTTCATTTATAACTTACTTTTAGGTTGTTTAATACTAGGTGATACCCGTGCGTTGCACGGATCTATTTTATTTCTTACTGATTTGTAAATTACATATAATAAAAACAAACGTAGAACTTGAAGTAAATAATTATATATAGGTATAATAAAATAGATGTTCTCAAGGCATTGTTAATTTCTTTGTTGCCATGTTGTAGATTGGGCGAAAATAAAAGTGGTTCTTGTAAATGTTGGTACTTTACATTGTTAATTTCGTTGTAACCCTCGAATGCAAAATTAAAGCCTACGGATATTTTTTAACAATAGATACTTCATGAACCTAACATTTCTAAAATGTTATATAATCAATATTACTTCATAAGTTCATGAAATAGACATCTTTTACATGAAATACTAATGTTACTTTGAGTTGAAATATATTGAATGACATTGACTTGATTACCCCTCCAAAATGAGAAAAAATCTTCTTCTTTGAAAACTCTTTTAAAGCAATCACCAGCTCCCATGTATGGTGTCTTCAGTTGACCATTTTTTAACAACTCACCTTTATCAATTGATGTTGTTGCACTTTTTGATATTATGGTTGTGTACCTCCCATCAAAAAATCAGAATGATTTTGTTGCCAATTCAAACTTTGTCCTGATTTCTTAAGTCTGAAAAAATTACCATAAATTCATTTAACAAATACCATATAGTGAATACAGATGCTATATGAACTAATGATGACACAGATGAAGTAGACAGATACAAGAAATCAATATGAGGCAACATAGCTTTTTATAGCTCATTTCTTAATTTAAAATCTGACTCCGAATGATTTTATAAAAAGGGTATGATTTGAAAGCTGGAGTTGGTGATCCGGGGAAGGGGGGGCTATTTGGAAGTTCTCAGTTCAATCCTAAACATTCGGGATAGTTTAAGGGTAGGAGTATGATAATTTGTCGTTAAAAAAAGGCATGACATGAAAAAAAATCGGATCACTATTGTTTTGTAGAAATCTATTGAAGTTTAAATTATTGTACCAATTTGAATACATAGTTACATTGAAAAAGTGTAATATAACGTGTCATTTGATATTCGGTCAAAGTTATTCATCAAACGATTTCAATATAAAAGTCTCAAACATAAAACTATAGGTTGAATACGATGTGATTAGAAATTCTTAACTACAAGTATAATATTGACAACTTCACTAATGTGTCCAGATTTCATTGTCTTGCTAACATATTTTATATTTATATCTTTTTATAAAATTAAAAGAAAAAAAAAAAGAATCAAAGGATGACATAGTAGAAAATCAAAATCAAAAATACAAAATTGGACCTAAAATATATGCTTATGCACATGAAATATTAATATATTTGATCGACTAATTCTTTAATGCATATGCACTTGAAATATATATACTGTCCAAATTGGATATCAGATAATTGATAATTGATTAATTAAAGTCTGCAAAGGCTATTCAGAATCTAAGTAATGGACTCGAAACATTTGGGCCCAAAGAACATACTAAGAATCAGAAAATGCTAGATATATACTTAATAACAGAAAATAGTTCAACTAAAAAAGTTGGTGTAGCGGCAGATGTCTCTTTCTTTCTTTATACACGTCGCAAGTTCGAGTCTAGAATTTCGTTTTATTTTGTGTTATTTAAATAACAGGTTTTATGTGATGCTTACGTGGAAGCTGATGTGACAGTCAAATTAATATTTTGACGCCACATAGGAAAATGCTGACGTGGCGAGCTTTGATGTGGCAGTCAAATTAATATTTTGACGCCACATAGGAAAATGCTGACGTGGCGAGCTAGAGAGTGTCACGTGAGCACTTTCTGATAACAATATATCCACTTTCTGATAACAATATATCTATACTACTTTATAAAGCATATGACTTGGAGTCTTAAAATTTAAATTTTTTCAACATTTCCATATTTATCTTATCATAATGTCTATTATTTAATGTCTTATTATTTAATATCTATATTATTTATATATTAATTAAAGATATATTATTTTTATAATACATTATAAAAATAACTTAATATAACTATTTTACCACTATCATTTATTATTATTCTATTACCAAATTTCTTAAAATACTCATGTTATCATTTCAATAATATCACTTAAAATACCCACAATACCCCCATCCCTTAAAATACCTATAATACCCTTATCCCGTCACCACCATTGTCCATCGCCACTCACGTCTCGCCGCCGCATTGCGCGGGTAATCTTTTAGTAACATATAAAGCATTTAGGGTGTATCTTAAAATTTGAAAATTTTAAGAACACTTTAAATATGATAAGTTATTTATAGTCATTAATATACAATAGATTCAACATTAATCAATTTGTCAACAATTAAAATATACTATTTTTTATAATAAAATTTAAAGTTTAAGACTTTTTTTTACATCCCATTAGTCATCGGCGGTCAGCAGAATGGAATGCCGTCACATTTAGTTTTGTCTTTACGTTAAACTTATACAATTTCACGCATAGTGTGAGTATATTTTCTAGTGCTAAATAAATATCTTTAAGATTTAAATTGGTACTAGTCCTAAATCCTAATCAGTCTCTCTCTTGGTGTCACAAATTTTGTTTGCCAAAAAAGGGTGTATGCTTTAAAAAATAAAGAAGAAGATTCATAAAAATTTGGTATCTCATCGAGTTATTAATGATTTATCTAACTAATACAATGATTGTACGTTTTAGAAATTGAGTAATGTAAATATTTATTTCAAGACAAATGAAGTAAATTAATTTCTGATTCTCAAAGGATGTTAACCCCATTTTTTTTTGGTAAAAGTTTTACTGATTAACTTCTTTTTTTTTTTAATAAATTTTTTAAGACCCCCCAATAATTCACTTATATAAATGTATGAAATGAGACTCGAACTCTGCTAGAATACCCCAAGGTCAAAGAACTTATGAATGAGTCACCAACCTCATTGGCAGCTAACCCCATTTTTAGAACAACTAGGATAAGTTAACCCCATTTTTATAACAACTAAGAAATTTGGCTTGTGCGATGCATGAATTTTATTTATTTACATCGAATTAAATAAACATGTTATATAAACTTAAATATAAAAATTAAAAGAACATGTCATACATTTATTAGTCTGATTACTATATGGAACTTGACTTTTAAAAATTTATGGATATCATCCTGGTAACAAAACAACATTTAACATATTGGGTGCTTAACTTTTACAGTCATGATCCTTTATTTAAGGAATTAAGGTGATTCCAATACTACCAAACTTTCGTTGTACACCACTAAAATGGTGGATTTAACCATTTGATTTTCACTGAAGCAAAACTAAAGTTCAATAAAGTAAGGAAATGACATTGGTACCATATGCATTGATTAATTTACTAAAGTGATGTATTAAATGTTTGTACAGTGTGTTATAAAATCTATACAGTATGGTACAATTATTAAAAACCATGGTATGAATATCATTTCCCATAAAGTAAGGGTCACAATGGAAAAATCAACTACTTGTATAATTCACCACCTTTAACATTATTTTAAATTTTAAATATTAAATCATTGTGTACTAATGCTCATAAAAAAAAAATCATTGTGTACTTGTTACATGTAATTTAACATTATATTACAAAACATTAATTAACCTAATTACTACATGAAACTCAACTTTTAAAGTTATATATATATGGCAAAAGTGAATATAAGGTTGTTCCATATCTAAGCTTAGGTTTCATGTTTTTTAATCCATAAAATTCATGGGGCCCAGATCATTTATTTATTATACAATAAATATTAAAAAATAAAAGTGAATATATATATATATATATATAACTTTCAATAATATTGTTAATAACAAGGTTTTATGATATTTATAAGGGTTTAATCACTCGTGTGTCATTGTATTATACGAGAATTTACAAATGAGTTATCCTACTAGAAAAATTTATATTAAGATGATTCTATTCATAAAACTTCGCATACATATAACTTGTTATTAAAAAAAATTACATTTAGATAACTTTACTGATGAGTTAAAGCATTTGAGATCATTGTATTTTATGAAATATGTTTAATTTCACGATGAGTTTAACACATAACATTAAAATACAATAATACAAGTAGCTTAATATAAATTTTTGTAGTATATAATGACTCATTTGAAAATTTTCTTCTGTCCTGATTTATAATTAATCTTTATCTATACTAAAATAAAGTTCATGTAAGACAAAATTATTATTTGGTTATGTCATGATTACTAAGATATAAGTAACCTTTAAAAAATTATATTAAAGCTCATAGACTTAGAAGTTAGACCTAACAAAAAAAATCAAACATTTTGATAATGGCAACCTTAATGGATATTACTAATACAGTATTATCGTCACCATGTGACCATATGGGCCCATAAGATGAAGACTGCAAGGTTACAGGTTCAAACATTGTCAAAGACAAGTAGAGAAAATATATCTTGCGCTACATGTGTGAAGATGATGTTTCACCGAGCATGAGTTTTATGCGGCGTGTGTTCTGAATACTAAGATGATACATGAGTCCAGAGGGTTCCCACCTATTTACCTTTTTGTACTTTGTATATAAATCATCAACCCTTTAAATTTTCTAACCATAAAGTAAAAAAAAAAATTATGCATGCATTGAATTACCCAAAACTAAAAGCCTTAGGATTGTCATTAATAAATCTAAAAAAATTATATGGTGAAAAGAAATTAAATCCATCAAGTTACTAAAACTTCTAACACATTACCAAAAAATAGGTAGTTTATATTACATAAATTCAAATTTTACGTGGACCTAAACTTAATATCGTAAAGTTTGTATATGATAAATGAGAGAAAGGTTCATTTTTATCACCAACCAATGCTCGTGTTCCACACAAGATTTATAAACTAATATATATATAAAGAAAAGGTTATTTAAGAACCCTTAAAAAAAAAAAGAACGCGAGAACCAATCCTAGCCATTGATCTTGATAAATCATAAGTTTCATCTAATTCATTCAAAATGTTTTATCTCACAAACCGTACATCGTTAGACGAAAAAAAAAAAATATAGGTAGTATTAAAATTTCGTCATCTTTCATTAAAGATGCGACTTGATATACTTTTGACGACTTTTAAAAAACATTAATTTTTTTTGTATTTACACATGTGTAAGTTATATACCTTACACATGTGTAAAACCTTTGTTTTCACATGTAAATTAATAAAATGATCATATCTACGCAACAATGACGGTTAAAAGCGGAGCCCGTCAATCCATGGCGGAGCCATGGTGGCCAAGGACGGAGCTCGTCAGTCCATAACGGAGCCATAGCGGATAAGGGCGGAGTCCGTCACGTAGATCACCCCATCATCGATCATCCCCTATGACCTATCACCCCCTATGGCCTATCACCTTATGACCTATCACCCAGTAAGACCTATCACCCCCATCAGCTACCCTTTATTAATACCCCTAAGACGGAGCTCGCTTTGAAACACAAATTCCGATTAATTTACACATGTGTAAATGAACTAACTTTATTTAGGTATTTTACTTTCACAAGTGTAAGGTATATAACTTACAAATGTGTAAATACAAAATAAAAAAACGAAAATTAAAAAGTCGTCAAAAGTATATCGAGTCGCATCTTTATTGAAGGAGTACGAAATTTTAAGACTACCCATACCTTTTTCCGTCCAACGATGTACGGTTTTTGAGATAAACGTTTTTTAATGAATTAGATGGAATTTTATGAATTTAAAATCAATGGCCAGGATTGCCGGATTGGTTCTCGTTTTTTTTTTGTGTAAGGTTCTCAAAATAACTCATCCTTTATACAATACTCTCAAATTTTTGATGCTAAAACGTAATCTTGAACTCGTGACCATTTGAATTTCAATTCTATCAAGAACAATTGAACCGTAGGCATTATAGTTTTGCCATTTATTCTACTCCTTGGTGCCCAAGAAAAATTTTATCAAGAACAAAATAGTTTGCCTTTTATTCTACTCCTTGGTGCCTAAGAAAAGGAAAAAGGCATGGTTTTTAACTCGATGGCTATTTGCAGTTACCACCCTATACCTTAATCAACTTTCATTTAGCATTCTTGGTTTCTCAATATTTACTCTTTAAGGCCTCATCATCCTACAAACTTTCATTTACAGTAATAAGGTTAACTGAGTAATTTTTAAATAGATAAACGACCCATTATCGGCGACCGGTTTACGGCTAACATGAGAGAATGTAAACTACATATAACTATAATTAAAGGGATATGAGATGAGTTCACATGTGAAGTTGAGAGACACGAGGTTGATTTCTAGGGATACCCAAATCATGTAGGTATTAAGTGAAAGTATTTTATCGGCATCATAACCCTTACGGGGTGATACGATGAGTATCCGATGTGATTTCGGGGATAGAGTGTCCTTCTTTACCCTTTTTTTAAGTGATATGAGATGTGATTTAAACTTCTGAGTTTTATGTTACATGTTCTTATTACTAGACTACTATCATGAGATGATTAACTTATAATTTTTACATAAAATACTATCACGATTTACTAAAAACTATGACATCCAACATCTATGAATACTAAACACTCAGTTAATTTACATAAGATATTTGTTTGTCCCAATATCTATCTATTTAATAGATTTATTTATAGATTGTTATGTGTAGCCGAATATACGAGCTTCACGTTTAAACACAAAACAAGGTTGAACCCACGAAACAAGTCATGGAGGTGATGCAGGATTGAAAGTTGGACGATAAGCAAATTAAGCGAGCATACGGAAATGTTTTTATTAATGTATTAGTATTAAACTTATTTGGCTATATATGAGTAAGTCGTAATTGTTATGTAGTTGATGGATGGTCGTTTTAGACGTTGGTGATCTTTACTAAAGTATCATGTGAGATTTGCATATACTTAGAAATTGTGCCAGGATATAATATTAACCCTTATATTCAAAAACATAGAATAAAATATAAAAGAATTAAACATAAAATATGTTTAGCAACTTTGTAATTCTATTATATACGGAGTGTCACATGTTAAGAAGAATATTTTTATTGTTCTAAAAGTGAGGAGATAGATTTATATAAATTTTGATTCGTTTACCACATTTATAACAATCTTTATAAGTTCTTGATGTATAATTGTAATAAAAAGTTATGGTATATTCATCGACTTCATTTGTAAAATATTTATTAGTTAATAAATTTAAAAACATGATAACTTTCACATATTTATAAAAGAATAAGGTTTAAATCTTATTAGGAGCCCTGTTAATGTTTTACCAAAAGAAGTTCATTTAGTCAAGTATTTGTGATGATAATTTATGGTTTATACACCCTACATAAATTAATGGCTAACCAAACAATTCTAACAATAGTAAAAATATATATTTCTTTAATTTAAGTTATTTATTTAAAGTTTTAGGCTAAATTGACAAACCGTTTAACAATTTTATCATTACAATAGTTATAGTATGCATAAGTTTCGTTTAAACATGTACACAGAAGAGTTTTCATTGTTAAGATAATTGGAGGAAGACAAGTCTTTGACTCAGATATACGTAGTTTAATCAGGGTATTTGTATGACCGGTTTCAAACTCCATGGTTACTCACAAGATGTTAGCTAGTTACTTTCGAATCTGTGACTTTTATTTGGTAAATAACCCAATCTTAATTTTGATGGAAACATTGAGACACAATAGGGTAATAAAAGAGCACATTATAAACTTGAAGGCACTCATATACAAACAACAACCTTATATATATTATATTTATATTTATATTTATTATTATTATTTTATTTTTATAATAATAATAACAATAACAATCGTATATCATTATTATCAAAACACCATATATCATTATTATCATCTACAAACCCCAAATAAAACCCTTTTAACACAAAAAGATCATCGTACATCACAATCATGGCTGCAAAAATAAAAATAGCAGGAGCATGGAGTGGTGTATTAGAGACAGTAGATTTAGAAGAATGGACTGTACCCTTTTTAAAACAACAAATTTCTAACAAGTTAAACTGTTCAGTAGATTCTATTAACCTTATTTGTGCAGGGAAAGTGTTGAAAGATGATAATGGTACCAAAAAATTGATTGAATTTGGGGTTAAAAATAATTCCAAGATTTTGGTCACGAGAGTGTCACCTGATCAAGGCAAAGAATTGGTTGCTGAAGAAGAAAAATCTACTAGGCTTCAAAGACTCAAGTTTGTTTCTTCTTCTTTTTTATAATTAAAATAGTTTATCTATTTATACTTTTATATATATGTTTTGATCATCTTTTTGTGCAAAGTTTGATGGGTTTTTTTTTTAAATTTATATTTTTGATCATCGGCTGTTTCAGAGTTGGGTTTATTGCCTAAGGCTACAACTCTTATTTTACTTTTTGATTTGTCCCATGTCCCTTCTGGACAAATCAAAAAGTACGTAGTAGTTGTAGACAAATAACCTTGTAAAGTTTTGATCTTGTTATGTGGGTGTGTACAATTTGGTAAAAAAAATTCTCTTTTTTTTGGGGTAGGGTGTTTGAAAGCTTTGATTTTGTTTCGTATGTGTCTATCCACATTGATGTTTTTTTTTTGTTGTTTTAAGGTCATTAGTTGTGCTTTTGAATTAAATTTAGGTGGTGTTTGAGATCGAGGCTTATGGGGTATCTGGTTATTGTGATTTTTGAAAGTAGATAAACGCTTTTTGAGTGTTTGGATAAAGAAAAGTGCTTTTGCTAATGTGCATATTTCAGGGTGAAATAAGTTGTTTTTAATATGCAGTTTAAGATTACATAATTAAAATTTATGGAAACAATCCATACTATGATACACCACCACTTTTATCTCTACACCACCAATCTATGCTTTAGACAACTTTCTGTACAATATCTTAAAACATAATTTGGTGGTGTGTGGATAAAAATAGTGGTGTGAGTATCGTCTTATTATTCCCGAGGATCTCAAAATTACTAGTTTACCCTTGTGTTGAAGTTGTTTTCAACAGGCTGAATATCTGCTTCTGCTAAGTTGTTCTGATAAGCAATCCCAAACACCTCCTCTGAAGCAGATTATTGATTTGAGCTAAATTTTTTCTTTTGATGTTATTATCACCATGTAATGTTTGTTTGTGTAATTGATAAAGACTAACTTTATTAACAAACGCTAATTATAACAGAAAGCAGATTAAAAGGGCCTTTTAGTATGTTTAGAGAAATTATGCATACAATCATGAGTTTATTTTGGATATAAAGATAAATGGCAATAAACTGACGGTGACATTTTGAAATTTAAGGGCTGCTGCTACTTCACTGGCCACAAGACATGCTGATGGTTCGTTGCCGCTTGAAGATTTCAATATTGAATTGGAGAATCAAAGTGGTGAGAAAGTGCAGCTGGGCACTGAGGATGATCAACGGTAGGATCAGTTTAACAAGTGGACTTTTATCATATAATATTTGAATTAAGGAGTTCGAGTTTATTTAGTGACTTCAGTGATAAATGCTAATTTGGCAGTGCACTAATGATGGGGCTTATGTTTCATGGAAAAGCAAAGCGCTTGGTCAAAAACAAACAATATAATGATGCTTTAGAAGTTCTAATTATGGGGGAGGTTCGTTTTGTGACTATGCCATATTTGATTTATAAACATATTTGTCTATCTGGTGACTTTAATAAATTGTATCGTAATAATCCAAGTTACTCTTTTGTAGGAGTCTTTCTCGCTATGTGATTCCAAGGTCGTTCAGGTAAACCACACATTAATCTCTTAGTGATTCTCCTTTGTAAAGTATAAGATGTTAATGTCATTCAATTTTTCTTACACTCAACATGTTTAAGTTTCATAAACTAATTCATTTTTTGGGGGTGAATGAAGACGAAGAGTACCAAAACAGTATACAAAGAAAGAACTTGTAGCTTAGTTTTACCTTTTATCCTTATTTTGTTTATTTCAACAATCAGTTTAGATTATATTCCCTTGACAACTACAAGTTTACAACATATATGTTTCCGGATGTTGTGAAAAAGTTGCATCAATGACCCTTTTTGGCAACTCTTAAAACCATAAATATAGTTTCACCTATAGTCACATAGAATGGTAATGCCTTAATTTGTCACATTATAGTGAATATTTGATTTTCTAATCTGACGCTTATTTTGCATCTCTTCTTTTGTTCCCAGCTAATCGACAACGTCCCAATACTTAAAATAGATATGGTTTGGTGTTATTTCATGCTCAAAGACATCAGTAAGCTATCAGTCGCTGGTAAACGCCTTGAAGAAGCTCGAGTTGGAATTGAACGATCTCATGGGAAGGAATCTACCCGCCTTAGACTCCTTCAAGGAAATTCTCACCCTGAGCTTGCACTGTAAGAAACTTAACTATCTTTGTATGTATGCATGCCCCAATGATGTATGTATGTATATCGATATATATGACTGCTATTTTTGTGATGTAGGCACTTGAGATTGGAATTGCTGGAAGGTATAGTGGCATACCATAGTGGGGATCTCGAAAAGGCTAAGAAATCACTGAATAGTGCTAGGGATAGATACTTGCAGGTGTTTGTTTTTGTTTTGCTTTTTTTTAAAAAACTTCTTTGTTGACTATAAATGTTGTAACTTAAGATTCATGTATGTCTATCTATATATATATTGTGTAATTGCAGCTCCAGGTTCCGGATGAGGCACTATCGTTACTAATGGGAATGGGGTATAAAGAAAATGCTGCAAAAAGGGCACTACGCATGAACCGTCAAGATGTCGAGCGAGCCGTTAATTTTCTGGTCGAGGAAAAAGCTAAGAAACAACAGAAGAGAGAGGATGACCTTCGGAGAAGAGATGAAATCTTGTAAGTATTATATGAACTAAACAGTAGCAAAATTAAGAATGAAGAATTAATTAATCGTGTTCTTTGGAAAACAAATTCAGGGAGCAGAAGAAATTTGGAGTTACACCGCTCAGGAAAGCAGTGGATCTTCAGAAGTTAAAGGAATTGGTATCGATTGGGTAAGTTGTCAGAACTGTAATTTTACACTTTTGTGTAAAAGTTTCCATTTTTGCTAGAAAGATTATGGCAACAAATGGGAGAGTTAACGATTCTTTGTTGCATTTTTATACAAGTTGATATGGTTCTTGACATCGGCAGTTTTGACAAAGAACTTGCTGCGGAGTCCCTTCGAAGAAACGAAAATGAAACCCAAAAAGCTCTTGATGACTTGACGGACCCAGAAACAAATTCTGACATTCAGGTAACATTAAACTATATCCACTCAAACTTACTGAATGAACAATACAAATTCTTATAAACTTGAAATGTTTGTAGCTTTTTATTGAAACACGCAAGAAAAAGAGATTACGTCAAGCTGCAGATGATGCTATCGAGAGACTCACAGCCATGGGTTTCCCAAGAGAAACAGGTGACTGTAACTGCCATGTTTTATTATTTACGTCAAGGTTACACGTGTCCAGAAGGTCACAGTTAAGGGGATGTCCGCACTTGCATTTTGAGAGTAATTTTGTGATACTTAAGTATCAGAATTCAATAATCAGTACAAAAACCTGAGCCCATAGAATAGTGTCTATCTTTGTTTATGTGTTTGGAGTTGTATTATCATATATTCAAGTGTAAGATAATATGTTTATGACCAGTTCCAGTTCGCAAATACAAAAACATTCTAATGTCGACTGTCTTGATGGTTTTATTTGATAATATATCTGTTTGTTACTTTTGGCAGTTGTGGCCGCTGTTCGTGCTTTTGGAACAGAAGAACTGGCTTTAAATAATCTGCTTGAGCAAAGTGGACAAGTTGGGAATGCACCAGCCGTAGGTCCAGTGGTGAACAATAGCGTTGGTAGTTCTAGTGGTTCAGGTGGTGTAGGTTCATCAAGTGCCGCCGCAAATGAAATCATCTCGAATGATGGAGATATCTCTGGATTTGATGATGAAATGGAGAGGGATGTGGAAATGGAAGATGAACTCACTGAGGATTTACAAAGGGAAGATGCTTTTTCAGATTACGACATGGAACTTACGAGAGAAGGTGAAGCTATAGAAGAGTACTTGGCATTGGTCTTGGTCTAACCATCGACTAACAGTTACGCACATATGGTTTTCTTGTACATGGGCTTTTAGTAGTTTTTGTTTCAAGTTAACTTTGGATGACACCTATTATTAGCATAAGGATGTTTTCCCGTCTTCTGTTGAACGTATAATCTGCTTAGTTCCAGTTATGTTGAAGTAAATATGTTCCGAAGTGACGCATGTATCTGTCTTTTGGGTACATTACTACATTTGCTTAGAAGAAAGCACTGAAAATATATAAGAAAAATGCAAAAGAAGTGCTAACAAAGGCTTATAAGTTTAAAATTACCAAGATTTAAATTTTTTGTTTTAGAGGTTTATATACAGAAATGTTTGTAAAACAAAGAAGAAAGATTAAGAATGGGTTAATGCATTTGTCTCGTATTAAAAAGCTCTGAATATGAATATTGTATGCATAAAAACAACTATAAATACGTTTGAAACGTCATAACAAGATTTTTTTTTAATACAAAACTCATATTGCAAAGATGGTGCGGCGTCTTTTTTGTATGTGTGTGTGTGTAGCCTGGTGTTTGGATTCAAAGTTTATAGAAGTCGTCTTGTGGTCGTAATCGAGAAAAGCAGGTGGTAACAAGATATGTAATTTTTTTCTTTTATCTTAATGTAGATGAAATTGAGGAGTTAGCTTTGGTTGGTTTTAATAATTTGGAGATCCAAGTTCAAATCTTGAAAGTGGTATTTAATTAGGAAAAACTAACAAGCAATTAATCTTTGTCATTAAAAAAAGGGGGATAACTTAAATGCTTCTAGCAGCATTTAAGTTATATGCTTCCCCCCACAATCACTTTAAATGAAGGATTTAATGTGCACATCTAATAAACTTCATGGGGCAAATTGAATCTTCTTTTATATAGGAAATCTTAGCAGCAGCTAAGTTATTCCTATATAAAGAAGCTTTGGTATTAATAACCTATTAGAAAGTAAAAATGTACCAAATTTGGAGACTTTTTAAAATAAATTATCCGCATGTTATTATAAAACAAGTATTGAAATAAAACAAATAAGATAAGATTTTGACCATTATATCATGATAAAACTGATGTATGACACAAGTATATACATTGATGCACGAAGATTTCTATGATGCATAATGATTTTCAGCTAAGAGAAAATGATTTTTTTTATTTGTTTTACTTTAATACTTGATTTATTTGAACCAGAATATATCCACTTATATAAATTATCGATGGTTTTCTAGTTTAATGTGTAATTTTGATTTACACATGATTATTGAACATTATAGTTATGTTTCATGTGTTTTGTTTTGTTTTGTTATAAATTTTTTTGCAACTAAATGGCGTTTGGTTTCAGGCCTTGTTTGTTTTTTTATTCATTAAGTACTGTTTGGATAAAGTATTTGTCTAGATAAAATATTTTATGTGTAATTAAGCAGTATTTTTGTTTGTTTTTTGTGTTGATTAAAAAAAACATATTAAAAATTAACGACTTAATTAATAAAGTAGTATTTTGTGATTTTTTCAGTTAAGTCATTCTTTACAGATTAAGTTTCAAACAAATACAACCTAATGACTTTCTGTATTAAGATATTTACTTTTTTTTTAAAGGTATGCTTTGTATATATATCTACTAATAAATTGATCCAAGAGTTAACTTACATTAAAATTGATCTAATCACCCAACTAATACTACCATATTTCAATCTATGTTTAAACCAAAAAAATCCTATTGTCTTAACTTCCTGAAGCACGTCATCAACATTCATCGTAACCTGTTCGAAAATCTTCTTGTTTCTAGATTTCGATAAACACCAACAAGAGATGAAGATGATGCCTTTAAAAACCTTGCTTGCCTTCTTGCCCAACCCGATAGTAGAATGAAACTCAATAAGCTCCTGGGTGTTCGAAATCGTGAAAGGATACACCTTGCACCATCTAGAAATCTTCCCACAAAGTTCAGTCGCGACATGGCATCATATGATTTGCATTACTCATTAAGTCAATTAAATTACAAACAAACAACACCTTAGTTCAGTTCTTGTTGGTTCCATACCATCATATGATATGCAGTTTTGAGGTGGTGGTTTGGTTTCTGTATGGTCTTTAGCGAGTTTAATAGTTTGAATTTGTTGACTTTAGTTGTTAAAACATTTTTAGTCAATAAATCCTTAGATAAAAAGAAAAAAAGAAACTGCTCAGTGCCGCCTTCTGTCGGTTTTGAGCCCCAATACCTACCTAAGTAGAGAGACTGCTTCCAATTTTCTACCTAAATGGTAGAAAAGGCCATCCAACCTTTGCATGGGATGAGGATCGAACCCATGACCTCTGTCTCCAGAGGCCAGAGTGTTTACCACTGATCCAACCATGCTGCTTATCAATGTTTAAAAGAAAATTGTTACTGTAATAATTAAGAGAAATATGCATTAAACAATTAAATAATATTTATTGCTACATAATATTTATTGTTACATCAACGATAAAATTAAATTGTATCTTAATTGGCGTTGATTTCTTATACTAAAAAGGTAATGATTTTTTATTTTATTTATTTCATAAAATCTTTAGATTCCAAAAAAAAGAAAAAAAAAAACATTAACTTGAGAATAAATAACCAATCAAAAACTTCTTTACAATTCAACTCAAACAAAAGAAATATCAAAATTTGTCCCCTAAAATATAACCACTTTACAATTCACATCCCCCCACAAAACCCTATTGTTCAAAACAAACAAAAACCCTACTTTGGCCCCCAAACAAGAATCATCTTTTCAAACCCTAATCCCCAAATCCTTAAATTCACAATCTTTACCCCCATGGTTTTATTATCAAAGCCCATTTCCTGAACCACTTTTTCTTTCAATTTACTCACTAAAAATTGAAAAAAGCTTTTATTTTTAATTGGGTTTTGAATATACTTTTTTGTGGGTTTTGTTTAGCAATGGAAATAGTAAAATCTTGCAGTTCTGATTTGGTGTTTTTGCAGAGAAAAATGGTTTCTTTTTCTGGATTTGTGGCTTTTGAAACCCTAATTGCTGCTCATGTTTCTCTTGCTTGTGTCCACATGATGGTATGAATAAATTTAAACTTTTTTTATTTTTGAATTTTGTGTTTAATTGGCTAAATTATTTGTTCAGTTGACTTGTAAACGGATAAGGTTTTCCCTGTTTAGGTTACCCTTAACCGGGGAGGACTAGGATGTACGCGCCTAACCAGGGTATCCCTGATTTCGAACCCTTTCCATGGATACTCCCAAGATGCGACCTAGGATTAATGTTTTCCTATAATTATGTGATTTTGTTATCGGTGGTTTTATGTATAATTAAATTAAACTTTTTTGGCTTTTAGTTGCTGTGTGAACCATTGGTTTCTTTTGCATAATTAGAGTTTTATTGTGATTTGGACTAGATTTATTTCAAGTTCATATTCTGTTTCTTGTTATGAAGTTATGTGTGTTTAACTTTTAATTATGGGACTTGAACGTTCAGGTTTAATGGTTATATTTTGGTTTTTTAAAATTTTTTAGTAATCAATTTTTTTGAACTTTTAATGGAATTAACCATCTTTCTTGTGACTTCACTACTTCAGTTTGGAAGAAAGAATGTTTTTGGACATACTATTGGAAGCTTGAGCGCCAAATGATCTAATGCTTTAGGCACTTTGAGTTCTCAGTCTCGTTTTTGCAGAGTGTAGTGTTTGTTTTTAGAGTACTTGGTTTTTCATTGTTTTGGGTTTCCTCAAATCTCAAAGTTAATCGTGAGTGGCTTTTGAAACATATTCTGTAATGATCTGTTGCTTTGTTGTAAATAATTCGTGTTTGTTGCTTGTGTTGCTACCTTGATCTATTTGCTAGCTTTTCTGTTATATATATTTCTTCTGAATTTCTGTTATCATATAAAATAAAAATAATAAAGCATCCGTGTGCATGTTATTTCATTAAGATTCAGTAACTTTTGCACTTGCAGATGGGATTTCTTCTTCAGGATGCACATACTCTGCAAAGCTTGATTGGAAATGATCAAAGGTTATGCTCACTTGCCAAGCAGTCTACATTGTTGGTAATTTTAAATAACTTTGTTATATCTTGACACATAATTTTCCAGGTTTCCATTTACGGAGCTTCAGAAGAAGGGCAAGGCTGGACCTGAAGCCAAGGACGGAAGTGACACAGAGGATGATGATGAGGATGAGGAGGATGTAGAGGAGCCAGAAGATGATGCCGGAGATGAAGATTTCTCGGGTGACGAAAAGGGAGATGATGACGATGATGATGAAGGAGACCCCGAAGATCCTGCGGCAAATGGCAATGAAGGAAGTGATGACGAGGAAGATAACGATGAAGAGGATGATGATGACGAGGACGAGGACGACGATGAGGACAATGAGGACGACGACGAGGAAGAAAAAGAGGAGGATGAAGACGACGACGATGAAGCAAAACCACCACCTGCTAAGAAGAGAAAATAAAGCTAATTGGTTAAACAGGGAGATCGTCCCTGAATGTTTAATTATCGGGTATGCCCCGAATATGTAGTAGGGAGAGATAACATATTAGTTTTGTTTTGTGCCTTTCCGATTGTAGGATTTTAATCAACTAAATCCTTGTTTGCAATGGTATTGTGTTTTTTATTTATCCTGTGATGTGAACAGCTTGTAGCCTTGTAGCTTATTGTTCAATGTTTTTTGACTTTTTCAGTTGGTTGACTTGGAAATTTCGATACCATACGTCAAACAATGAGATTGTGTTCAAGTATTTGTACCTTTCTAATGTTGGGAGATAGTTATGGTTGTACATTGTGAAGAGAACACTTGCTTATTAGTGCTAAAAAAAAAGATGTAACTCGCTTGTGGCAGAGCTCTCACGACAGATTTTATGGTCATTACGAGCCGGGTTTTGATCTCCCCAAATCACCACTGATTTGATTGTGTGAAACAAAGCATAATACCATGGTCTGGCAAATTAGCATGTATGCATAACCAGTAGAAAAAAGTTTATGTTTCCTCTGGTTTGAAGGGCAAAAACAACGTCTGTCAATAAAATGCTTTACAAGTTTTTTTTCTTCTTTTATATCACCATTTTTGCGCATATATGTATGTAGGTATTTTTATACGCTTGGAGCCTATACTTACTAATATGTTATATTTGGAAACCCTGGCCGGCCTACGCCGGACCATTTCAGGCCCAACAACAAACATGATGTTTACCACCGTGTTTCAAACCACACTGGCTTTGGTGTGGTGACTTTCACAGGAGTCAATCACGGTTTGTGATATCCATGCCGCGTGCTTATATAAACGTGAGAAATTTACAAAAGCTTACATGTTATTTAAGCGATGAAAACAAGTACTCTTTATATGTGTTGAATATATTTGTCACCAGAATATCTTATGCTTATGGTTTATAATTTATATGTCAAAACAATGTATGTACTGACTGAGGAATGTTATTCATCTTTCTATTTTATTATGTTTTGAAATAATTATTTATTTTATTTCGAGTATAATTTTTCATAGGATTTACATATATATTGTTTTAAGCATGTTGTATACAAGTACAAGTACTATGATTTGCTTATACGAGTATTCTGCATCATTAATTTTCAGATAAAAGTCAAGATATATTCTTTGCTAACTATATTAATATTATGAACATCAATTCAAACATATTAGTATTATTAATATTAATATTAATATTATTATCAATAACCACACTTAACTTTTTTGACCATCATTTTTCTATAAATGCTCATTAAATAATTATACTAAAAAGATTTTACTAGAGGGGTACCCGCACAATGCGGCGGCGGCGACGGTGGGGTGGTGGTGGTGGTGGTGGTGGTGGCGGTGGCGAGTGGTGGTGGTAATTGATGTAAAGGGGGTGATGGAGATTTTAATAAGAGACTGGTGGTGTAAATTAATTCATTAAGAGTAGAATGGTAATATCGCATATACAAAAAGGGTAGTGATAAATCTACAACATCTTTTAACTGTCTACAACAAGTACATGTATGTTAATGCATAATGTACAACTGTGTAAAACAGTAATTGTTGTAGATGGATAAAAGATGTTGTAAATTTATCACTACCCATACAAAAAATGTAACTTTCAACATGAGGGGTGTAGAATTATTATAAAGTAGTATAGATAATTGATGTAAAGGGGGTGATGGAGATTTTAGAAGATAAGAGACTGATGGTGTAAATTAATTCATTAAGGGTATAATGGTAATATCACATATAAAAAAAATGTTATTTTCAATATGAGGGGTGTAGTATAATAAAATAGTGTAAATATAAATATAGATAAAAATGGAACGACTTTAAATGAATTGTTAGAAAAGTAGATATAGAGATACGTTGTATCTTTTTCATAATATTTGACATTTATGTATTTTCTTAATGATAGTTTTTAATGCAACGTTAGAAGTCAAACTCACTAGTAAAAAAAGAGAAGTCAATTGTTCTACTATATATATAAATATAAATCAACCACTAAAAAAAAAAATAAAAATCCGACACTACACTCAACAAGTCGATCAGTCAATATGGCTTTGAAATCTATACTTGTTTTTCTTTATTTTTTCTTGGTATCTTTAATCTCACAAGGGGTAGCCCGAACATCACCAGCTATGTCTCCTAGACCTTCAAAGTTGATCTTTGAGTGTTACGCGGCGCTTTATGATTTGAGTACGTGCTCTGGTGAAATTATAAGGGCGGGACGAGATTTAAAGGTTGATTTAAATATCGGCCCTGATTGTTGCAAAGCAGCCGAAAACATGAATTCTGGATGTTGGCCTATGCTCTTTCCTATAAATCCCTTCTTCCCTCAATTCCTTCGAGTCTATTGTTCTCGTTACCATTTGTTACCTCCTCCTCCACTACCATTTGAGGATATGACACCAGATTCTCTAGGACCATCCATCTTCACGTCTCCTAGACCGGTGAACGCAAATGCACCAAGACCAAATGATCCGCTGGATCGTCAACCAATCATTGCACCTTCACCGGGGGATTTGTTTTTAAATACACCAAGTGATTGATCGATCTATCGAGGAGGCACCACCGACCGCTGATCATTTCCTTTAACGTAGGAAGAGATTTAACTTATGAAAAGTGAGCTTCTTATATTTGAAACTTTGTTGTCGTTACAAATACATTTTGCTTCTTCTCCATATGGTTCAATAAGTTCTTATTGAATATTAATTAATGTTGTATTTTTTATTTTTATTATTTTTTATATTATATTATATATATATATATATATGGGAAAATCATAGATGTTCCATCCATCATATGTGATGCAAATGAAGCTACTTATTTTCTTAAATTTAGTCTAGTAATTTGAGGTTATTATAACTTTTTGTGCACACAGGTTGACAACCATCGTACGTAATAATATTAGTTCATTTTTTATTTTTTTTTGGTACATTAAATTGTATAGAATTTTTTTGTAATTTCTATACTCCAAATAAATACAGGAAAATTTGTTATAACAATTAATTATGACTTTAATATTTTCGAGTTGTGGTGAGTTAATAAATAGATAACTACGAGTCTACGAACATTGTTATAAAGCGTGTAAAATAGTGGTCTAGTGGAGGAAGGCAAAAGATGGTTGGAGGAAACTAAATTTTTTTTTAAAAAAAATAAAATCTAGAAAACCGGTTAAACCTGAAAAAATGGAAAACTGACCGTTTCAAAACAGTGACGGTTCGACTAAAAAACCGGGCTTAAAAACCGACCGATCTTAAAAAAACCATTCGAATGGGTTTTTAAACATTGGATATAATGTATTAAATTCTTTTTTATCTGCTTGTGATTACGCTTGAAAAAAATATACAAAACAAAAATGAAAAAATTAATGAAAGGAACGATCGAGAGGATCATAAGCAAAATGTACTTATATACTAGTAATTGTATTATGTTGTAACGGTAATAAATTTAACCATAGCTAACTATGGCCGCTTGTAGTAGACAACACCAAGAACATTTATTTTTTCGGCCACATCAGCGTCAAATTAGCTTTCTTTTCTCTAAGAATACCCCAAGAACACCCTCTTTTACTAAGCCTTATTTTTCACTCCATTCTCAAATATTTTAATATTTTAACACAAAATATTAATATGTAAAATATTATATTAATATTAAAAAAACCATTTGGAATTGTGAATGAAAATGAAATGGTTTAATGAAAATATTGAAATGGTAAGATTGTATAAAGATTGAGAGAGAAGTGTATAAAGTTTGAGCAAGTGTGATGAAATGATGTGGAATGGTTGTAATTGTAACCCTCGTTAACATCTAGTAATTTGCTAGCTGTTACTCTTTTTATTTTAATATATTGTCGTTCTAAAAAAAATGATGTGGAATGATTGGGTTTTAAAGAGAATAGGTTTATAAAAAAACAAAAACAAAAAACTCCCACTAGCCGTTGGTTTTTGAATATTTTAAGAAAAAACCGTTTTTTTTAATGGGCAATGGATTTGTTTAGCTTGGCCCCACACACCAACGCGTCTTCTCCGTCTGGATCCCTAACAAAGC
>JAOEHQ010012371.1:0-16065 GCA_025447715.1 Asclepias incarnata
ATTAACGTGTGTTCTTAATTTTCATTAAGTTGTTGTTTACGTGTTTAAATACATATACTAAACGATCAGGACCAACACATGGTTGCACCATAATTTTTTTTTATTGATATATATGTTCCCTACAAACCTTTTAAATATATACGTTGTTGGTACCTGGGTGACTTGTTGAACCAGTCAACAGGTCATCTAAGTACCAACCATGTACAAATTTAAAAAGTTTATAGAAAACATATATCAATAAAAAAAAGTTTATCGTGCAATCATGTACAAAAAGAAAAGTACTTTGGTGAACCAGTGATTAACCCGTAAAAAAAATATAACTCGTCGCATCATAATGTTTCACAGTAGCATACATTGATATTTATTGGTAACAAATAAAAAATTAATTTGACATTAAATATGACACTTTCTAGAGTATCTTTAAATCAAAATTTTGCACCATTTGGTGGAAAAAAAAGTTTTTTAATATCAAAATAAATTTATCTCTAATATATTATATCAAATTCTTGCACCAAATAGTTATTTGAATTTTTATACACTTAAATTTAAACTATACAATAACTTTACTTGAATTAAATTATTATGTTCATTATATCAACTTAACTATTTGAACATCGATTCACATATTCGTAAATAGGTAGTTTCAACAAAATTTATACATGGTTCTTTTGTTTATTTCAAATTTATTTATGAAAACTGGTTTGTTTATTTAACATTCTTACATTTTATCATGTAATTTAAGTATGTTATAACTTCGATAAATACAAATATATAATACTTTTAATATACCAATTATCTATTAACACAACTTAGTTGCTGTTATAAACTTAATCGTTAAAATATAATATCAAAATTATTGGCAGACAAACATGTCTTAAAAACTAAAATTTAAAACTTCCTATTTCTATAACAATCACTTCCCTTTAACTTTGATCTAACATATAGGTTAGTAAAAAATAACTAAATACTTTAACATGTCGATAATTTATTTGTGTAATTAAATTAAAAACCAATCATTAAATGGTATTAGTTCATAGTATTTATGGAAACTAGCAGGTTCACCCACGTGTTGTCACGGGTACCTTTTTTTTTTTTGCCTCAAATATCCGTTTTCATTTTTTTTAGGCATATCACAATCACAAAAGCATGTTCATGTTTATTCCCAAAAAACACAAAAAAATAAATATTTTTTAAAAATTCCAAAATAAAACCACAACAAAAAATCAAGATAAAATTTCGGAAAGATATTGCAAACCAAAAAAAGTTAAAAAGCAAAAATGTTACATACGTTATAAAAAACAAAAAATTACAAAATATATATTAAAAAAACAAAATGTTACAAAAAATAAATACAAAAGTTATAAAAATACCAAAATATTATAAAATATATGTTAAAAAAACAAAACGTTACAAAAAAAAAAAAGAATACAAAAGTTATAACAATACCAAAAAACTATAAAATATATGTTACAAAAAATCAAATTGTTACAAAGTATAAAAAAAATGATAAAAAAATCCAGTATTAAAATAAAAACAAAAAGCTAGAACAAAAAATTAAAAAACAGTAGATGTTAATAATTATTAAAGTTAAGGGTTATATATGTTAATTTAAAAAATCTAAAAAAACAAACCAAGAGGTGTAAAAATTGTAAATTCTAGAAATTCCAAAAAACAAAAAAAGAAAACCAAAAGAAAGAGGGCCAAAAATCTAAATTTTGGGGGGGAAAATAAGAGGAGGAAAGAGTGCAAGTTTTGAACCGGAGTCTTTTTGAAAAAGATGGGGGATCTTACCACTCCTACCAATAAAAGGTTTGTTTTATATTTGGTAAATCATATACATATATATATACTAAAAGTATATGTAAAGACAAAAAATTACTATTTACTCCAATGACTTTTAATATAGTACATAATGACAATTTTTTATTTATTGGCTTTTGTATATTTAAAATTATAACTTCGATAATGGAATAACCATCTGGTATGGTTTATATCTCATTCTAACTTCATTATTGTTACTGTATTATCTATTATGAATTATATACTTAATTTTTAGTTACTTTGAACTAATAATTTCTTATACATAAATTTGTGTCGATCGTGTCTTTCGTGATCATTTATAAATATTTCTCACCTTATCTACTTACTTTTCTTTATATGTAGAATTATTTTTTTAGGATGTATATTACACATACATATCGTCAATCTGTACATCGTACGAACATTATATGTGTGTGCGCGCACAAGTTGTTGCTTTTCTTTTAATAAAGAAAAATCTATTGTAACAAGAGTGTCTTAAGGATACAATTGGTAGAACCAGTACTTCAGGCTCTAGATTCTTTAAGACCCCAATTTTTTTAATGCACTATGTACATATATACAAAAGAAATTCTATTGTATCATTTTAATACAATATAATGATATATACAACAAAATTCCCCATTTTAAATTTTGGCTTTTAAGGCTCATGAAAGCAAGAGGCACCCCTGACTTTAGATGTTAAATTTATAAAGGCAAAAAGAAAAGACACTATAAAGAGTGAGAAATATAACCAACACACCAAGTAGATAATGATTCTTTTCATAATTGCAAATAGTAGAAAGGAAAGCAAAAGGTTTTTGCCCGTGTCTCTTTTTAGGGTATGAGTTGTGTTTAGACATGATAATTTTTTGTTTTCATTTTTTATTTATTTATCAAAGTTTAGAGATGATGATGGATACTCGACTTGTTGGATATGTAGCTGATCCACCATTGATGAATATGAATAAACAAAATGAAATTAAATATGAATGACATTTTGTTATTCATATATTATCCATTTACAACCAAAAAATAAACATTTAAAACTATAAAGCTGTAAATTGTTTGGAATGAAAACAAACCTTTTAGTTTGTTTTTTTTTCTTTTTTAATTTTCAAATCAATTAGTTCTAGAATTTTCATGCTTTATAAGCGTGTTATTGTTATAGTGAGTTTAATTTTTTTTTTCCACTAAAATGTTGATTACACTACCTTATATCACCTAAATTATCAAAAATTAACAATGCAACAATAAACATCAATTTTTTTTTTTATCACTAACAAAATATTGTTTGTATTGTTTAGTGTTTATGTTGTTGTTACTTGTAACAAACTATGTTTTACTTTCACTTAAAATTTAGTACTATTTGTTAACCATTTTTTTTTATTATTATATATCTATTAGATATCCATTTACATGCTTCATCCAATAGATATGATTATGAATGACGAATTGAAATTTATTAATATAAACGAGAAATGTCACACGGGCGTTGCCCGAGGAGACATTACGTTTGTGAACAATTTATAAAAAAATTTTACTTAAATTTATTAAAATAATTGTGTTAGTAGAAATAACGAAACATGTCTAACAATAACTATATTAATAACGATAACGACACTTTTAGAAAAATGATATAATGTGTTACGAATATAGTATGTAACAACAATAGAAAAAATATGACAATGAAACATTGTTAATATTAATAACGACAGTTCGATAAGGAATGTGTTACAAATAAGAGGTTTGCCTCGCCCGATGGACGACGTCAGTTACTGAAAGCGTATTCGTTAATGGGTCGGGGGTTAAAAAAAATCATAAACTTTTTCAAGTGAACATGTAGTTTGTTAAAAATACAACAAATGATAAAAATAATAATAATAATAATAATAATAATAATAAATAAGGTTGTCACGTGTTAGTTAAAATATGAAAATTAAAACTTTTGTCCAGAGTTACTATATGTATACCAGAACACAATAAATAAATGGCTAAACAATATACCATAAATCGTAAAAGCCAAAACCATTAAAACTATAAAAATCGAAAAAATCTAAACTTAAAAAAAAAAAGAGAATTTGGACAAAACATAAAACAAAAAAAAACTTGTGCGCCTAGCAAAAAAAATAATATATATATATATATATATATATTACTACTCTTTACACGGATTCCAATGAATTGATATATATATATATAATATAAATTTAAACTAGATTTAGACCCGTGTCAAATACACATGATATTTACGACGTTTTCAAGATAAGATGAATTATTAATTATATGTAACAAAAAAACATATATTATATTTCATCTTTTATAATACTTCTTTTGTAGACGACATTTGTTGTAGTATTTTTTATCTGTCACTTTTGTTGCATATAAACACCTTGAGACCCCTTTTTGGTTTAACTCAATAAATTACAACGCACAATTATCCGTGTGTGAAAATTGGACGTTGTAGATACAAACTAACAGTTGATAAAAGATTTAAATGTGAATATAATTCTACCCGATCAATATCTTATCCATTATCATCATGTGTTAAGGTTGAAGGGTATGAGGCGGCAAACATGGCGGCATGGCTTCAAGATGCCTGCATTCTGCCGGATACACCGGCCCCCCTAGGTTGCATGGGGTGGGAGTGGCATCTGTAGGATGGGCGCCACAATACACACACATTTACTTTTAATACACAATACACACACACCGGTTCACTTTTAATACACCCAACCAATTATATATTGCCACTTGTCACAAAATGCCCCATACTAACAAGACGCCCCGTTCCCTTTTTTTGAATGGCTTCTTGAGATGTGACATAGCGTCACAAAGTCCTCTCTCCCTCAAGAAGCCTGATACCTTTAGTCTAAAAATCTTAAGGAAAGGATGAAAAACCTATGACGCGTCTTATAATGGTCATAGCATAATAATAAAGTTTCTAGTGGTGGTCATGACTCATTATAAAAATAAAGTAGATGAAGTGAACATTTGATCCTCGGTATTTTAATGGTACTCGCTCACAATTCGTATTGCTATTGTGTCAATGAAACACCCATTTACCATAAATCTTTCATGTACGAGGCCTGCAAGATTTGAATCCATGTTCAAATGCTTCGCATAGAGGATCTAAGAGAATGGTGACGGTACCAGTTGGTCATGACTCATTATGACAAAGAATAAATGATAAATGTGACTATTTGGTAAGCCTATAAACATGTTTAAAATTTTGGCATTAAGACACATAATGGATCAAAGGTTAAGACTAAAAGAAAACATTAGTGAAATTTATTTATCAACATCAAAATTTTAAACATGATTTTAGTCCTACCAAATTAGTCACATATGTTATTACTTAGAATAAATATTTGAAGTTAAGACAATGATACACCTTTTAAATACAAAAAGAATACCAGTGAGTGAAGAATGAACTTGTTTGAATGTCTTAATCACTAGAGGTAATGAACAAATCAAGGATGTCCATTAAAAAGCACATTACTATTACTATACATATTATTAGAAAAGTCGAAACTTTAAAAAATATATCTTGTAACTTCTTTTTTATGGTAAAAAAAACAAAAAAGTACTCTCGTTTCAATGGTTTAAACATAAAAGCCATATTATCATCATTCATCAACAGCTTCATAACATGGCATAAGATAAGTTTATTTAATTATTTGTTTATCATAATTATAATTCGAGTTTTGTTAATTATAGTCTTAAGGACTATATTAACATGTTATGATATACATAATTTATTTATAATTTTATATTTATTGACATATATAAAAGTTAATTATGTATAATGTATAAACAATTTTTTGTATAAAACTCAAACAATGGTCAAACTTGTAGATCAAATTGTCATTTACATCACCATGAAGCCAATTCTTATTTTGCCTCTCAGATAAAGCTATAAATGAACCGCCTCTTAGATAGAGCTACAAATAAACCGAATGAATATGAACGAAGATTTGTTTATAGTTATTTGTTTAATTAACAAATAAATGAATATAAAATTGTGTTCATATTCATTCATTAAAAAAATTGTCTTGTTCATGTTTGTCCGTTTGTATTCATGGTATTCATGAATAAACACATGAATACAAACGGACAAACATATAGTTTAAAGAGTTAGGATTCAAATTCCTCTCTATAAAATATCTAATTTTTGAATATAGTTATCCAACATGCTTAATCGTGATTGTAATATATAAATTAAATTTTTCAAGAAGTGAAAAAAAGAAATTCAACTGATGGGACACTCTAGAGAGAAGCCTCGTAGATAAGATGAAACGTTAAGAATGAAAAGTTACAAGAGTTTAGAAGTCATAGAAATAACTATATATATTTATATTATTTTATTCTTTTGAATATATATTTACAAAGTTGTTGAAGATTTCAAATGACATGGTATTCTTAAAGTGATTATATATGTATGTTTAAAAAGTCTAAATACAAATATGTTATATGTCAATCTTTAAATGTTTAATTAACATATACTCCATAACTCATACATTTCCACTAATTTATATCTTGTATTGTAACGTATATATATATACTTTTTATAATACATTTAACTAATTACACTCTTTTTTTCCCAACTAATATAATATTCTGTTGTTAATCAGTCGCAACCATCCATCTTTCAAACGCTTATAAATTTTGAACATAACCACTTATCTTTCAAATACTCATAAATTTTAATCATGACCACTCATCTTCAAAATACTAATTACTTTCAATCATGAATATTTATTTCACACTCTTATAATTTATTTCACATACACCAGTAATAATTTTAATTATATAGATAAAACAAGTCGTTAATTGTAATAAGTTACGCCAACCATTATTCATTATCAATTACGAAGTGATCGATCCCGTCGCATTGTGCATGTCCATGATAATATGTTTTAAACAACACATAGATCATCTTTGCTAACTCTTTTCATGAAAAGCCCTTTCCAATAGAAAAAAAATATATTATAAATTCATTTCATTCAAAAACAGAATTAGCTTACTATAAAAAGTCAATATGGGACTTTACTATCTTCCCACATCAACAAAATCACATTACCTTTTTTATTTTTTTCTTTGGTTCCAGAAGTAAAGTAAAAAACGTTTTTCTTAAAAATGAAAGAAAATACAACAAAAAGAAGATTATAGTGGGTAATAGAATAAAGCAAGCATAGGAATCTAATTATTCGGATATCATCAACTATATCAAGGCATCAATCAACTATCATACCAAAAAATAATCAATGGTGGAAAGTTACACTTACACAGTAAAAAACAAACACACATACTATATATCAATACTTTTATATTATATTACAAAATATTTAATCTTTTTTTAAGAATAAGACTTTAATCTACTTATAAATGGGCATCCCTTACTACCTTTATTTTTTTTTTTGAACGTACCTTAGTTATTATTTTACCTATTTAATACATATATGTTTTCAATTCTATTTTTATCTTTAATTTTTTAAAAAGGAGTTTAATTTTTCCTTTCCGGTCAAGTCCAATCGTCTGTGCCATCACCACCACCATTTCCGGTCCAGTCAAATCATCAGCCCCATCACCACCACCATCTCCATCTGCGCCACCATATTAATAACAGGTTCGTCCACGATTATTCGGGACTGTCACGTTACGCGGTACCTTCTAGTATAAATATACAAATATGTTAATAAATCCGTTTTCTTATACTAGACGAATGCCCATGCGATGCGGCGGTGATTGTGGCGGCGGCGGCGGTATGGTGGTGGCGGCGACAGACTGATGGTGGTATCAGCGGCGAGTAGTGTAAACTATTAATGTAAAGGTTATTAATGTAAGATGAGTATGTAGTTATTTTAGGAGTTAAGAAGTAGATGTTGTAAATTAATTTCATTAAGAGTATTATAGGTATATCAAGTAAAAATTTTGAATTAATAAATAGAGGAGAAAAATATTTTGGCTAGTCTAAAATTATAATTTGAGGGGAAAAAAAAAGGGATTCATGCTTTATATATATTAGTATAGATATAGATAATAAAAATTATCATAATTCTCTATCTGGACCATTGTACTTTTTCTTCACAAATAGAGTATATCACTGTTTTTCTCTCTCTCCCTTTTCTCTCTGTCCTACCAATACATATATGTACACATACACCTTCCCTGTATCTATATCTATATATACACACACACATTCATCAAAGAAACCATTTTTATGACTCAAAATTGATAGAGAAAAAAAACCCAGTTAGCTTTTAGCCTTTCAAACCCTTATTAATCACCTTTTTTCACAATTATTTCATAATTATTATTCAAATCTTGAGTTTCAGAGATCCAACGGCCAAGAATCCATTTTTTTTCATTCTAACTTGTGGCTAGGGCTAAATTTCTATGTAATAAATCACTATCTCTCTTTACAATATATATATATTATATTTCTCTTTCTATATATATCTTTGTTGTTAATCTGTTTCTGTTGTACATGTAAGTCTGTGAGCGTGTGTACTTTTAATAATTATGTGTACCTTTTATTATCCATTTTCATGCACTCTGTGTTATTACCTCTTCATAAGTTTATTTATTTGCGTTTTTAATCCTGGATTGAAATTTTAAGTGGGCTTTGTTTATTATGCATTTCATTTTGTTTTCAAGATTATTTTTATTTATTTATTTATGATTTATGTATGGGTATTTGATTGGAAACCAATATGTGGGCAATTGAATTATGTTGTAAAAAATGGATGTTTTTTCGAGAAAATTCGATGAAATTATTGTTTGAAAAGCTTGATTTCTGAATTGTTGGTTACTAAAAAGATTTTTTTTTTTATGAATATTTTTGGACACAATTGTTACTTCTCATGAAGTACTTTTTTGGATATATGTTCTATTCAGCTGGCACTATTCCGAATCCGTGCTGCTAGTAACTATATTTGTTCTAAGTTGAATGTCACGTTCTAGAAATCTTTGGTACCATTGAATTTTTAAGTGTTTGATTACGAGATGATAATCTTATGTCGTTTATCCTTTATAATCTCTATCTACCTAAATTCGTTTAGGCACTATGGGTCTTATATATTCGTGTGGTACACATATACCTCGTTAGCTTTTGAAAAGTCATTGATTACAACACGGTTAGTTTCAACAGATAATTCTGTGAGAAATTGAGTGAAATGGGAATGTTTCAGTATTGTTTAGACTTTAGAATTCACTCTCATTGCTTGCTGATTTTATTTAGTGATCGAATGTATAATTTTGGGTGAAATTTTCTGAAATGGTAATGTTGTCATTCTTAGTGATCAAGATTGGGTGACATTAAACAGCTTTATGGAGGTTAATGGTCATAGGAGAGGAAGGAGAAGAGATCATGTTGCTCATTATAATGGTGAAGTGAGCATATCAGTTACTGATGATGAACTCGATCCATGGACGGCTTGGGCTTATAAGCCTCGAACCATCTCATTGTTATTCATTGGTGCATGCTTTCTTATGTAAGTTTAATTTAATATAGTGCATGCAACATGCTAAAGACCAGAGTTTTGATCATGATTTACCTTTTTTTTTCAAGCTAAACACCAAGCAGTTTTGGTTGATTATGCGTTGTTTGCCATGGAGTTATCATCATAATAGTTAAAAACAAAAAGTTAATTCCATAGGAGCCTTTTCATTTCAGACTCCCTCCAAGCCATGAAATTTGCACCCTTACTTCATATAATTTGAAACTTTTTATACCAAACTTTTTAATGTTCTGTTGTAGATTACCCTATCGTGTCATAAAGAAAGAGTTTTGAAATATCTGACTAATAGTTAAACGCTGACCATAAAACCTCCGGTGTCATTGCAATTTTTATTGAACAAAAGAAGAACAGGTTTCATGACAACTTAGTTTTCTGAATGAGTTTTTTAAAGTTATTCTTTTTTTTTTTTATAATTTAAATGCACTTTTTGAATCTGCTCTCAGTTGGGCAAGTGGAGCTCTTGATCCTGAAGGTAGTTCGTCGGCTGATCTTGTTACATCAGTCAAAAGGTGAGCTTTTTCATGTTATAGATTATATAGGTATCTCTTTTGCATGAGTTTAATCATCCAAAAAGTTGAAATTCTAATGTTATTTCTTATTGAAGGGGAATATGGGCAATGATTGCAGTTTTTCTGACTTATTGTTTGTTGCAAGCTCCTTCTACGTAAGTTCCCATAACTGTATATTTTTAATCTTTTTATACATCTTGATGTGTATGATTCATGAGATTTTGCGGGTTTATTGAATTACATTCTGCTAGTAAGCTAATTGATCTTCTTATCTCACAGGGATGTCCATTAAAGAAACACCGTTCCTTTTCTAAAACATATTTTAATTAGATTGCTTTTTCGACCCATTGTATTTTTAATAAAAGCTGTCCGTATTCATGTTGACTTTGCAAGGGTATTATGGGCATTTTGAATCTCTTGCATGACACATTGACACTCTTTCTATCTCATGGTCTTGCAGGTTACTAATTAGGCCACACCCAGCAATTTGGCGCCTTGTTCATGGCTTGGCTGTTATTTACCTTGTGGCTCTAACATTTTTGCTTTTCCAGGTTGGTTATTTTACTGTACATATGTAACATTATTTTGCTGCTTAGAGCGTTATATGAATCGTTCACAATTGTCAGATTTTTTTAAAATTGTTATTTGGGAAAATTTGTACGTTTTCCCTATTGCCACCTCGTTAAATTTTGCATTGTGGGTGGGATGATTACTAAAACTTGCTTTGTTGATGCTTATTGTCAGACTCGTGACAGTGCTAGGCAATTCATGAAGTATCTCCACCCCGATCTTGGCATTGGTAACATATTTTGAGTTATTTACATGTTTGAACTGTTTTTTAAAGGTGGCAGTTTCAATCCATTTAATTATAAATGGGTTATTTCGTATATCTCTAAATGGTCAAATTGGGTAAAATCAATAGAATTGGCTAAAACTTGGTGGGTCAAATGCCTCGAATGGGTTGAAAGTGTCCAAGGTGTATTTTTAAGTCATGCAGCCTCATAAGTCATTTCTTTACCTTATTATTGTAACAGTTTAGTCCTCTGATCACATTCAACACATTAATGATATTATAGGAAAGTAAAAATAGACAAAGTTGTGACTAGTCAACACAATCCAACCAACACAAACCAACAGATCACTTGTTGCCCTTACCCAATCTGCCTGACCTGCCCATTTTGCCACATCTAGTTTTTTCATATAAAGTAGTTTAAACGGTAGCTTGACTTTATTATTTGTTGATATCTTATCAGAACTTCCCGAGAGGTCATATGGCACTGATTGTCGTATCTATGTAGCTGATAATCCAACAAACAGGTTTATAAATGTTTATGTATGATTTCTTCTTTCACAATCTCAGCATTACTTTGTCTAGTCTCATGTTCCTCGAAAAACGAGTTTATTTTTAACTCTTGTGCATTTAATGATTAGTGATTCACTTTTTAACTAAAAGTTATACTCGTATATAATAAAGAATCTTGGTCATAGTTAAATATAATGGTTATCACAAATCGTCCCCCCTCTAATTTGTATTAATTTTCCTCTTTTGACTTTGAATGTCAAACTCGTATGTAACAAATTAGAGTTCATAGAGAACATAACGAGTAACACTGTAGTAAATATTATAAGTTTGTTTTGAAACTAAAATAGCTATATACATCCAAGTCAAAAGTTGATTTTTTGGGACAGGAGTTTACAGATCACTAAATTGCTTTGGGTTTTGCAGGACACACTTTTTGATGAATTTGTTCCTGCTCACGTCTTCGGGTGGTGGGGAAAAGCAATAATGATTCGTAATCAACCCCTTTTGTGGGTCTTATCAATTGGATTTGAGTTTATGGAGGTTAGTAACTTACAAGTTAACCTCTAGCCATGTTCTTCATTACCCAGATGCTTTTTAAGAGATTATGTTTTTTTCATGGATCATATATCTCAAATCTTAAACTACTCATGTGAATTGATGTATTACTTTCTTTTTTTCAGCTAACTTTTCGCCATATGCTGCCAAATTTCAACGAGTGCTGGTGGGACAGCATTATTCTTGACATATTAATCTGCAATTGGTTTGGTGAGTAACCACAAAACCTAATATGTTACGTATGTTTACAACATGTAGCTGGGAAATGGATTAAAAAATTCTAGTTTTTGCTCAGATTAGCTATAACATAAAGCCTAGGCAAAAATTGTCAGCGTTGGTCTTTTTTATGTTGCTCTTTACAGATTACTACTTTTTTTCCTAAAAGCTCGTTACAGGTTGCTACTATTTTATGAATCCAGATGCTGATACATATTTTGTCTTCTGCATCACCCTAATACTGCTGATACACCCTGGGACCTTAAAAATTCCATCAATGAATTATGTGTATTACTTTTAAAAATATGTATTGATCACTATTATTTTGGTTGAAGCATTAAAGGTAATGTTATGATAATGGAACTTTGTTTACATTGTAGGTATTTGGGCAGGAATGCAAACTGTTCGCTATTTTGATGGTAAAACATACGAGTGGGTTGGAATAAGCCGTCAACCGAATATATATGGCAAAGTACGTCCGTCTTTTAATACATTTGATTAAAAATTTGAAGTCAAAAAGTCAAGTGTTGACTTGTTTTTAGGGTAATAGTAGTAATATGCTATGATAGGTCTTTTGGTTAGTGTGTTGGTCTTTTAATCATAGAGAAAACTTATAATCATATTTTGATCTTTAATCCATGTTTTTACCAGGTAAAGCGAACTTTGGGCCAATTTACGCCTGCACACTGGGATAAAGACGAATGGCACCCACTTCTTGGTCCATGGCGGTTCATCCAAGTTCTTAGCCTTTGCATCATCTTCTTAACCGTTGAAATGAATACCTTTTTTCTCAAGTTTTGCCTTTGGGTTCCTCCTCGAAACCCCATCATTGTCTATAGATTGGTCCTTTGGTGGCTGATTGCGATCCCTACAATTCGAGAGTACAATTCTTACCTACAAGACCAGTAATCCTCTCTCTCTCTCTCTCTCTCTCTCTCTCTCTCTCTCTCTCTCTCTCGCTCTCAATCATATTTATATCTATTATGAGACAAGATGGGTGGGTAACAATCAAATCCAGCTTGGGTTGGATTGGATTGGATTGACCCACATATAGTTTGTTTATTTTCTAATAAATAATAACCAATGTGTTTCTTATAATAAAAAACAATATCATTACATTGATAATCTAAATCTTTGAATAAAACGATTGAGGAGGTTGTAACCTTTGAAAATATACTTTAAGAAGATAGTTTTTAAGATAATATGCAACCCAAAATTAACCCATTCAAAAGTAAAAGACAAATTTGTAACCTCTAATATGCATGAAGATAGTTTTTTTTAAAGGTTTATAGGATTAAGTACTATTCATTATGATTTATTTCTCAGAAGGGTGGTTTTATGTATTTTTGTTAACTTCTAGCTCTCCCGGTTGATATGTTTACAGGAAACCGGTTAAAAAGGTGGGAGCTTTTTGTTGGCTTTCACTAGCCATCTGCATCATTGAACTACTCATCTGTATTAAGTTTGGACATGGTGAGTGGTGTTTCCATTATTGATCAATCTTTGACTTTTAAGATCAAACTCCCTAATTTCCTGACTTACGTATTTAATGGATCTTTGACAAAAAATTAGCACCAACATTCTCTTACTTATTGCATTATTAAAAAGTCTTGGTATTAAGCAATTTGTCATGATAAGTTCAAACAAATGCAAGTTTTACTTTTGTTTGACTTCAAAAGGCAAACATCGACTATTTATGTTAGACTGAATGATTGTTTTGTTTGCAGGTTTATTTCCAACTCCAATGCCAACATGGCTGGTAGTTTTTTGGACAATTGCTGGTTTAGTCCTTACTGTATTCTTGATCTTGTGGACATGGCAGTCTCAGAGAACTTTAAAACGGAAGCGCGTATGAAGTTCTAACATATTTGTGGGTTTTAGCCATTCTTTGATTCGTTGGTGTTAGATTTTAATTTTTTTGTAAATGCTAATTAATTGAATTTGTAAATGCTTATTATTTGAGGATGAATTATCCTTCAACATCTTTTTGCTTGGTTAAAATAAAAACCAAATCATACCAGAAACGCCAAAAGGGCATGATTCCAGTGTGAAACTATTGTGCATAGCCAGGTAAACTGAGACGAAAGTATGGTATTTTTTTTAATTTACTTGTTATAAGTTACACAATTTATTATATTCTTTCGGCGAAATACCATTTGAAAGTAAAATGCACCAGATTTAAGTTAACTATGAAACCAAACATCTGGAATTCACTTTTTGAGTATAAAATTTGGACTATAAACTAGATTGCTTACTAATGCAAATTTAGGTCTTTTAAAAGGATTCAATGAATCAATGCCATTGTGATTATTATATTCTGATGATTCAAGAAGTGTTAAAGTGATGCAACATGTTATAAGCTTATTAATCCATTGGAGAGCAGATTAACGGGTAATGAATGAGTTTTTTTTTCCGTATTTGGGCTACTTGGAACGTCTTTTTAACTTAGATGTACGCTTTAATTGGGGCATCCGTGACCGTTTCCAAACCTTTTCTTGACTATCTCGAAGATTGTATTTAACGAGACTTGAACCTGATATCCCTTGTAATGATCCCATGGTGTTAACCACTAGACCACCTTGAGGTGGTTTGGAAAGCAAATTAACATCCTAACCAAAAATATATATATATATATATATATATATATTTATAGGGGAAGGTTATGGTAGGAAGTGTTTTAACGTGCGAAGAATGCGAAGTGTTTTATTTTTCATTTTTTACAGCTTCTACCTCTTCCCGACAACCATCACCACCACTGACCTTCTTCCCCCGCCTTCCCTACCACCACCATCGCCGGAAACTGTGATACGGTACGGGTGTAGCCCTTAATCGAACGGCTACGCCGTTCAGGGGGGTTTCGCCCTTATCGGTCGTAGACCTTAAGACATTTATAAAGGGGTTGGAAGTCGGACGCATCTGGGAATGGTCTGGATTTGATGAGCGTCGATCCAAGAGATAGTGTGGTGGTTTGATACGGTACAGGCGCTGCCCTTAATGCCATGGCTCTGCCATGGATGACAGAGATGAAGTTAAGATGCATCTTAATGGTAACTAAGATGCATGTCAGTAGTTACACTGACATGCATCTTAGTTAACACTAAGATGAAGTGTCGATAGGAAAAAAGAAGTATGTTTTCCAACCGACACTGCATGTTAGTAATATTTAAACTGCTTGTTAGTGCATTTTAACACACTTCGCACACTTCATATTTTAAAACACTTCTCACAAGAACCCACATATATATATATATATATATAATTTTTTAGGTTATCTTATTTAATAAAATGATCATTTTGTATTTTTGGATTAAAATTCATACATATTAGTATTTATAATTGCAATGACCCGTGGCCTACTATCCAGTGGCGGAGCCAGGAATTTAAGTTAGGGGTGGCCAAAATTAGTGACGATAAACAGTTAATGGGGGTCGATCTCTCGGGCACAAGCTTGACAAGAAATGGGGGCCAAAATTAACCACCACCACCATCACCTCCAGTTGTACGAGAACCAATTAACTTTATCAGATCATTTGATTCAAGCTTACTATATATAGATGTTTTGTTATATAGTTTTTAAAGAGATAAAGTAATGAAAAAGCTGCAAGCTTGTAAACAAAATATGGAAAACAAATTGCAGTGACATATCATTCAAATGAATGCAGATGGCTTTAAATAGAGTTACATCAGAAAAGTGGGTTTCACTCTACTTACCAATTAAAATGTTACTACTCCTAAAGAAAAGTGAGTTCCTACTCCTACTCTATCAATTAAAATGCTAAACTTTCTAAAATCCTCAATGCATAGGCGCCAAGTGTATTAGTTATATGAGTTAAAAGCGTTCCAAGTATTTCTTTGAGTTGTAAAGTTTCGATATTTGTTCGAGGAAGTGGTCAGATCTCTTGAAATACTTCGACCTTTGAACTTTTTGTGTCACTCTATTGAGGGTAATGCATAGGCGAACGTTTCGATTCGAAAAGTTTCTCTTGTTTTATTCGTGTTTTACCTTGAGCATTTTATCGCGATAGATTTTGTTCGATTAAATAAAGGAGACTCAAGAAGGGTTGCAAAGAGAGTGCATCAAAATGGACTTTTGTTATCGACGGTTGAAGAAGCCACGGTGTCGGTGTGATAATGTTGGTTTATAGTTACACGTCTCATGAAG
>JAOEHQ010012382.1:4897-16061 GCA_025447715.1 Asclepias incarnata
CTTAACCCCCTAACACAGCCGGCCCTTAATCCTCTGACCCATTTGGCCCATTAACTTCTTGAGCCTGATTCATATCATTACTCCCGGCCGCAAAAACACCTTGTCCTCAAGGTGTTGGTTGGAAGACTTGCTAATAGTGATTCCGGGATCCCATATTTTGATGTGTAATGCCACTTTTTGTGGATCATAACAAGCCAACAAAACATTCTCAACAACACGTTTCCAAGAGTGTGCATCAGCTTCGTCACTTATTTTGTCAAACATAAGCACACGTCTTGGCCTATGGTTTCCAATTTTCCCACTACAACCATCATCCTTGCCCTTCATATCCGAGCTGTTGTTGATAAAGGGTCTCCTTCCTAAAATCTGTGCTCCACCCCATGTCATGTTTATGTCTTGCTGTGGATCAGGAAATCCAAGAACTCCCTCTGAATTTTTATAACCATAAACATGCTTTTCCACCATCACCGCACTAATAGCCGCACTATTGTCTTTCCATGGCTCCTTGCTGATTTCTTTTAACTGTGTTATATCAGCCTCTTTTCTACTATTCCACCGATCTCCATCCACCACCGCCGGTTTAACAACCATTGTGGTTTCTTCCCCGGGCTCCTCTTCCATGTCTCCAATACCAGCACTGACATCAACTTTGTTATGCTCTTTGAAGTCCCAATTAGACACATCTTCTCCCCTCAAAACAGCCCTTAATAATGTTACCAGCTTCTCGTGTTGCCTTGCCCTCAGTTCCCAATAGTCTTCCATCTCCTCCCTAATACTAACCAATGTCTGCTCAAATCGATGCTTAATTCGATCCAATTTGGCATCAGTAGCAGCCTCGTATTGCTGCAAATCAGCCCGATAATTCTGCAAATCAGCATCCAAATCAGCAACTGTGCGTGTTCCCATCCTCTTCTTCAATTCCACAGGTTGCAGAAGCTCTGGAAATTCAGGAAACTTTTTTTTTCCCCCGAATGAACAGTACCGCGATGAACAGTATTTTTTTCCGCCACCACAGGTTGCAAGAAGGATGGCTCTGATACCAATTGATATGTAACAGACCAGAAACAGTAATAGAAACAGATAAATAAAGAAGAAACAGATAAGAATAAATTGATAGATACTGGATTAATGCCCCAGCGGCCCCTAGTTCCTAAGAACAACCATAATATTCTCCATACACAAAACGGTGGCCTAATGGCCTTATTTAACCAAGCTGAGATCTACCCTAACTTGGTGCACAAGTCACTAATAATAATAATACTAATAATAATAATAATTAACACTTAACCCCCTAACACAGCCGGCCCTTAATCCTCTGACCCATTTGGCCCATTAACTTCTTGAGCCTGATTCATATCAGAGGTCACTTTGGATATGTGTATTGAAAGTGATTATCTGATTTTTGCAATAATCAACGGCTAATATTTGGCTAACCTACTTCTGCTTACGGGTTATCTTAACATTTAGAGGTTAAATATTTGGTTTTGATATTGATTTCATTGAAATTATTTATCAAATGGGAAATTCAAAGTACGTAGGTATGTTTATTTGACCTTTATTAATTTCTGTGATTTCTTAGAAAATCAGAACTTTTCAAACAATCAACACCATGAAAAATGAATATCACGACCTCAAGCATCTGATTTTGAAGTATATGAGTATATCCACACACAATTTGCTGCATTATATTTTATTATTTTGATTTTTCATATCACATAATGTGAGATCAGCGCACATATCCTCTAGAAGAACACATTTCCCTTTAGTGCCATATGGAATGACCCTAAGCTCGTGTGTATTTGAGGTAGCCAGAGTTGATTGCGGTAAAAAAAACATGAACTATGTCTAGTAAGATAATACTACGGTGATAATACAGGTGTTGAGAAATCTGGAAGAAATTCTGAAGGGGATTCATGGTGGGAAACATGGCGAGAAGTTCTCCACCAAGATGAATGGAGGTTAACATTCTCATTTCAAGAAGTTATCCATTTTACTTAATTATGGCAAACTCACTTTTCATCTTACCAACATAATTTGGTTCTCTAAACTGCAGTAACTTAGCAAGGATCGAACGAAGTGCACAAAAGCAAGCAAAATCAGGCATAGAAAATGCGGGTTGGTATGAAAATTGGTATGTGTCTCATCCCCGTATAGTGGTTGTACTTTATATATGAATGAGTTTAATAGAACCAAATTACAATGTTAACTTTTATAGGTGGGAGAAATACGATGCCAAGGGGTGGACCGAGAAAGGAGCACATAAATACGGTAGACTAAATGAACAATCTTGGTGGGAAAAATGGGGAGAGAACTATGACGGAAGAGGATCTGTTCTCAAATGGTATCCTATGAACCACTTCAATTTCTGTTTATTAAGTGTTTGGATATTGTTTTGAAAGTGGATCATGGTATATCAAATAATCAGGATCGATAATCACCTGTAACAAAATATGGTATACAAGATGACATTTGATGTATACTTCTGCCCTTTTTAAGTAGTCACTTTCATAAAGGTGTAGCTTGTTGTTTAACGTCTTAGGAAAGGTAGTTTAGTTGCAATGATAAGCCAAGTAGATAGTGCAAAAATCTATCCATCTTTTCTAAAGTGGTATCCGAGATCTCCCAATGTTGTTTTTTGGAGTTTAAAGTCTCTGCTTTGTTACGCTCAGGACTGACAAATGGGCTGAGACTGAACTCGGAACCAAATGGGGAGACAAGTGGGAAGAGAAATTTTTTGCGGGTATTGGTTCTCGTCAAGGAGAAACGTGGCATGTATCCCCTGCTGGTGAACGTACGTCTCATTCTCACATTTTACCGTTAAAAAAGTGAATCTCTGTATCCAATTTAATATCTTTGATTTTCTTTATTTTATTATGACATGCTCAAATAGGTAGTTAGAACTGAAAACTTTCTAAAAATTGAAATGTCAGACTTTTTACCACATTTAAAAATGAAAATGCTGCAGTTTATGTGTAACTAAGAGAGCTTCATATAAGAATATAACCTGCTTGAGTTTGGTAGGCAAGTAATTATTTATATGTTTCCGTCCATTTATCAGGTTGGTCAAGAACATGGGGTGAAGAACACTTTGGAAACGGGTATGTTTGTTAAGCAAATGAATAAGCTTCATTTATATTTGTTAGTCTCTGGTTTGTAGCAGAGTTGGTAATTTTGACCTGTTCACATACGAGTATTATCTCTTATCTCTAACGGTCCAGGTCAAGCTATACTTGACTTCAAAGAAAATGGACTAAACAGGTTGAAAATCCTCCAAAATGCATTCACATGCATTAAACCTTCTAATTCACTTTTATTCATATAAAAATATTCTGAGTTTTATTGTAATATGGAGTAATGTAGTTTTTTAATTATATTTAGCACCTCAACTATTTATAAAAAAACTTAAAACTATGATAAATAAAGTGTTTTTGGGCTGGCCAATGCCACCCGGCCCGTTTTACTGTGGAAAGAAAACATGCTTTGAATTGTAACCCAACCTGCTTGCATTGCACAAGTTTCCACCCCTAGAATATAAGTATGCTTTAGAATCCAAATCTGACACATTGATTTTCATGGTTTCTAGCAGCAAGGTACACAAGTATGGAAAAAGCACAACGGGTGAAAGTTGGGATATTGTTGTAGATGAAGAAACTTACTACGAGTAAATTGTTTTGTTTGTTTTATTAAAACCCGTATGAATTATCTTCAGCTTAAACTGTACTTGACTCACACCATTTTCTTGTTATTGAAGGGCTGAACCTCATTACGGGTGGGCTGATGTTGTTGGTGACTCGAGCCAGCTGCTATCAATTCAACCACAAGAGAGACCACCAGGTGTGTTTCCATACCCTGATTTTGGGCCTCCCTCTTCTCCGTCACCACCTAAGGATGATAGCCCTTCACCACCTTGACAGCAATTCAAACCTCCTGCCGCAATTTTTTGTAACCTGTTAAGTAGACCCCGAGAAATGGATGCACCAAAGCTCCATCTTGTTCATTATTTCCGTTCTTGGTTTAGTCATATGGTGTTAGTTTCATAGCAATTGTATTGCTTATTTCTCTTCTCCTCTCTTTGATAGACATTGTTCATTCATTCGATATTGATGCCCATATCTAGGGGTAGTGTAGGTCTTAAATGCTCTAGTCTTTTTGCAAGGTCGGTGATTTGTTAACTAGCGATGTAAACGAGTGGACCCAATTAGGTCTGATGCTTGTTTGTCGCTAAACCACTAATTCCTACTGATGATGTACGAAAGCTTGTTTTTCGCTAAACCTCGAATTAAGCTTGTTTTTGACTAAATCACAATGGATATATAATTGATTGTAGCAAAAAAGATTCCTTTGGATGCATGCAGTAAGACATCAAGTGATGTGGAATTTGGTTGAAAAAATATGTGCTACCTGCCAAGTTGTTGGGAACCCGAAACCCGAATTTTTGGGTCGGGTTCGGGTCTGGGTATGCGGGTCTAGGGCTGGGTGTGGGGGTGGTTTTTAATTTTTTTTGCAGGTTCGGGTCTGGGGACGGTTTTAGATGAAAACCCGCATACCCGGCTCATATACCCGAAACCCGTCTTGAACCCATATACCCGCCCCGTATATATTACATTATATAATAATTATATTTATATTTCAATGGGTAACTTTGTATATAGATTGCTACTGCAGCACTTCATAATATCTACATGTATCAGTATCAATATTATGAAACGGAACAATGTAAAAGACATGGCATTCTGATGGAAACTTTGAAACATCACAGTTTTACAAAACTTTGAATTCCGGTGTCGGGAATGCCATTATTGGCTTATTTGACGAAAACCGGCGTTTAGAACACCGGACTTGCTAGTTTTACAAAACTTTTTGACCAAAATACTAGAAACACCATAAGGGATGAAAATATTACCATCCGTACAAACTTTCCGATGATGAGGCCTATATGGCTATATATGTTGACTTGTTTTGTCCACCAACTATTACAAATGTACATTTACCTATACGACATACAGCAACTCTTTTGTTACTCGTGCTACCATTAAGTAGACCAGCTTACTAGTTCTAAGATTAATAATTAAGCCGATTAAGATCAAGTAACATCAACATGCCGTCCATCGCTACCGGAAATTTTGTTATTTAAGCAATTAAGCTTACAATTTTTGTTCTTTTATAACCTATCCAAGAAACACCAACACCTGTAATTTAAACTTGTAATGCAGTTGGTATTCTGGTAAGGTGGTCTAGTAGTAAGACAGCTTCAAGTCTCGGAAGAAATTTGTCAAGTGAAAAGAGTCAAAAATTGGTCATAAGAATACTGGTTAGACCGCATACACTAAAGTCCTTGACAAAGACTCGACTATCTATCGGTTCTGTTTACCGTTTAGAAAATGCACTTGGAGTTAAAATGGGAAAAAGAAAGTTGGTTCTCGGTTATTCAGTTAATTTGTTTCGATGAACTCATCTTGAGTTGTTTTTCTTTTAAATTTTTTTAAAACCTACCATGATGCTGATTATGTTAGACTAATAAATAATGCACTTGAGGTTGAAATGAGAAATTTTTTAGTCAATGCGTATTTGTCCAATCAAACTCATTTGAGTTGCTCTAGTTTTAGAAAATTCGTGTACATGATAGATATAGAATTATAGATTTTAATGAACAGACATCTTTTTGGATAACTGAGCTCCGACCGGGTCGGGCCGATGGATCATCCAACGAAGTTTCGGGTTTCATAACATGAGTTGTTTGGCCCTTTAAAAAAAGTAAATGTTACCACATAGGTAACCAGGTAAATCTAACCACATAGTTCATGATTGTGGTAACCAGCTAAATCTAACCAAATAGTTCATGATTATCTAGTTGATAACATTCAAGCCATTGTTAATATATGGGACTATAAATGAACCAAACCACTCATAAGTTACTTGAGCTTGTCCGGGTCGGTCTTAACCGAGTGCGAGCCAAACACGAGCTTAACATGCCTAATATGGAGTTCGTTTAGTAAAACTGTTCGAGACTGAGCTTTAAATGCTAAACTCGTTTAAGCTCAAGTTTGAGCTTCAAATACCTGAATGTTGACAAACAAGCCTCTTAGTTATATGTATACAAAACCATATGGCATAATAACATATAGTTTGATACTAATAGAATTATGTATTTATGATTGATACAACCTTAAAACTAATATTTCTCTATACATCGAGATAGTCGATTAATTTCTGAGGCTATAAAATTACCCACGAATAAAATAACCGAATTCGAGCTTTACTCATAAGAAGCAAAACAAGCCCAAATGTAGCTTAGGCCTACATGTAAAGTTGAGAGATGCGGGTTTTATTCTTGGGATGCTTAAATCATGTGGGTATTACTAGTTATTAAGATATTTTACCGGCTATAAGGGTATGAATGATGAACATCCAATGTGGTTCCAGGATATGACGGGTTTTTTTTTTTTTAACAAAACAAGCCGAGCTTGTCTCAGGCGTGAGCTGTCTAAATTAGTCAAAACGACTCGAGCCAGCTAAAATCGTCATTCAATCCAAACCCATTCTAAACCCATCAAAACACTTTAATCACACACTAATTTATACACAAAAACTTCAATAAAATAAAAAAAAAATAAAAATCTACAACATTAATTAATCATAACCAAGCAACTCATGAAAAAAAGGTACTAGCTACTGGATATAAGACTGGCCAGTGATATCAATATCACGATCACCAGAAGATGGTGGTGGCTTATGTTTAAGCTGTTGATCCGTCGTTTCAGATGGTCCATCAGCACTTTGTGTTTCACTAGCCGGTGGCTTCTTCTTGTGTTGCACTTGATCACCACCACCACCACTGTCATCATCTTTTCCGTACATCCCACCACCGTATGCTTCATGGGTTAGTGGCTCCATTGTTGATATCACTGGGTGGGTCAGCTTGTTGGTATCACCGGTGCCGGTGTCTTTGGATGTTACTCGTGTCTGTTCCTTGTCACGTTCTTTTTCCATCTTAGCTAGCAAAAAGTGTGTGTTTGTTGTGAAAAACAAAATTTGGTATATATTTTTTAACTTTAATGTATGATCGATATGAAATAGTCGTACGTATGGATGTATATATTTGTGTGAAATGAAAACTACAATGCCACGTGTTTCTTTTAGGACACATGTTGCTAGGACAAAGGAAACACGTATGAAACTGCACAGCCGCTTCATATGTGGCCATCCACAATATAGTGATAGAGTCTCGACTGTCTCGTGTTGTTTTAAGTTTGTCATTTGTAAACCTCTAAAATTTGGTCGTACTGAATAAAGAAAGAAAGAAACTGTTCAGTGCCGTTTTCTGCGGGTTTTGAGCCCCAATATCTTGACGGTGTATGGGGAAGGTTAAGATGTAGACAAACCTTACCTCTACCTAAGTAGAGAGGCTCCTTCCATTTTTCTACCTAAATGGTAGAAAAGGTTTTCTACCTAAATGGTAGAAAAGACCCTTCAACCTTTACATGGGATGAGGATCGAACCCATGACCTCTGTCTTCAAAGGCCAGAGTGTTTACCACTGATCCAACCATGGTATAATTAAAAAAAATGGAATGAATGACGGTAATTAAAAAAGTAACTATTCAAATGATGAACTTTTTTTTGTGGGATCATCCTCACTAAAGACAACTTAGCTATAAGGGCTGTTTGTTTTTTTTAAGCTATAAATAATATTTGTATTGATTAAGTAAATAAAATAGATATTTTTGTTTATTAAATAAAAACAAAAAGTCTTAATTAACTTAATAGATTAAGTAATTTTTTATTAAGCAATGCATGTTTTTAACTAAAGAAGAGACCATTCAACATCTTTTCTTTGACCGTCACTATATATGCACGTTTAGTTTTGGAGATTTGTTTTTATTGCTTTTAAACTTCCTCCTCATCGTACGTAACATTAGTAACATGTTTGGTAATTGGTTAATAGGATTAAACAAAAGGCCCCCAGAACGAATATTTTGATTGGAGCATCTGTTTTATGTTGATTAGTATGGCTTTGTCGCAATGATATGGTATTTGACAAACAAAAGAATTTATCACCCTTTGAGGCTTTATCTGTTTACAAGTTAGCTCCATTCTTGAACTCCATTCTTGAAGTAAAAAGACTTCAAAAGTTAAACTAGGACATTTAGATTGGGAAGTCAAATTAGGACATTTAGATTGGAACGGAAGAAATATTAGTGTATTGCATATGTAGTTATACACGTCTCATTTTATTTCATATAGCAAAATATTCGATACCATCCTTACGTACTTGGTAACTTCTCATAGAATACTTTAAAAATAAAAAAAAACACGACTTTTCATAAGACCAATAGGAATGGTGAAAGGGCAGCACGCCCCCTTTTGCAGCTTTTTGGATTATTTTTTTTTTTTTTACTTTATATTTTTATTAATATTAAATGTTTGTGTGTGTGCCAAACAAAAGCACGCCCGTTCCTAAATGAAAGTTGCACAGGGTTTAATGTACACTTTCACACCTTTTAATGCAAAAAGTGAGGGGCACGCCCCCATTCTGGTTAGCCTAAAGGACAACACATTCTTTTATTTATTAACATCTTTTAAACAACAAGTTGATTTAATTAATTATGAAGATTAAATCATCCTAAAACTCTTAATTAAATTTTAAGGGAAGAAAAAAAACTAAGGAGAAGATAAGAACTAATGAGCTAAAAGTAGTTGTCATGTCAAGGAAATCCAATACAAATCCAGATTAAGTTAAGTTGTAGCTAAGTCTCCAATGATCAAAAGCTATATGTCATTACCTGGATTCCTATTCTTTTGGAAACTAATTAAACTGCATTATTAATTATTAATTATTATTATTATTATTATTATTATTATTATTAGTGGGTATCTATTTTCACCCCTTTTTTTTTTCTTCCTATATACACTTTTTTCTATGTAATGAACAGTTGTACAGTATGCATTATTAATTATACATTAAGGGTGTATTTAGGAAAAGAAAGATGGAAATAGTAACACCCATCTATTTCCACCTTCTTTTTTTTTATGAAAGACTAAACAAGTGTTATTATTTTAGTAGGTTTAATGTCCTGGAGAGTTATTGTACTCTTATAAAATATTTATTTTGATCACTTAATTATAACTCATGTTCTAAAAATGACATGATTACAACAGTTAAGTAAGATTTAATTTTTCGAAAGGTTATCGTACTTTTACAAAATATTCATATGGGTCATTCAATTATTATTTTTAATATCAAACAAAGTCACTATTTTTGATGAAAATGACGAGTTAAAAGTTTTAATGCAAGTATTGGTTAGCTTGATATAAAAAACTAATAATCAAATATTTTGTAAGAGCACAATGATTCTATAATGCATTAACCTTATTTTAGTAATCAACATTTTAAACTACCACCAATAATCTTAGAACTTAATTAATTAATATTATATTCATTACTTTTTAAATATATAATTGAGAACAGAAAAACCATGTGCAGTGTGTGTTTGAGAATATGCTTTTTATATGTTATGATGATAAATAGTCCAGCTATAAACAATATACAACTTGCTGAGAATCCCGATGGTTTGATTAATTGGTGTGACAACTTGAATCATTTTAGTGTTGTTCGTAATAGGATGGAAGCGGTGCTTTTTAATTGGTGGTGGTTCATTTGGATAGCGAGAAATAAGAAGGTTCATGGTGACAAGAATACGAACGACTTGGAGATCATTAATTTGGTTATCTCCACTGCTTATCTTTGGACACAAAATCAGGGCAGAAAAGCCCGTGTTGATTGGGATATTTGGAGCGTGAATCCTTTATTTGATTTAACTTTAGTCGGTTGTAGTTTATTTATTTATTTGTTGAACGGTAAGTTTTTGAATCACTTACGAACCACTGGAGTATCATCGTGCCATCAGTGGTATCACCGGAGTATCATCGTACCACCCGCTAATCCAAGAGGTGAAACCTAATTTTTCTGGAAAAATCCCTTTGTGGGATTCGAACCTAAAAGTAGAACCTTATGGTCACTGAAACTTATCTTACATCCAAAATGCCAGTTGTAAATAATTGAGTTAATTAAATTAATTTAGGGGTAAATAATTAATAATTTTCATTTAAAACGTCCGCTACCCTTCAGTAGATTAAAATTCTATCAATTACCCTTTTTGATGTAAGAAAAATTATTTTGCCTCTCAAATAGAAAGAGTTCCCCTAATTTCCCTTTTTTCCTTTGACAATTACTTTTATTTTAAATATAATTAATGTGTCATCGTCAAATGAATTAAAGAAGTTATCTTTAGCTAGTTTTTTTTTTTCCCGGATTCTAATAAGAATAGTTTTAACAACGGTTATTAATACATTATTACAGGCATAAAAGTTAAAATTTTATATATAAAAAAATTCAATCTTGAATATTTTAGTTGCGCGTAGCTCAGAATTTATAATCACATCTTATTCAATTCATGGGTTTATTAAATTAAATTTCCGCATAATTTTTTTTTTCTAGCTAAAGCCACAAGGTTCGGATCCAAAATGTGTTTTGTTTCAAAACTAAATTCTTCGTTATTCCTCATTAGCAAGCTAAGTACGTACCCTAATACAAAATCTTGTACACCAAGTAAGTGTATATATATATATAGATATATAACCATGCATGCATATCAAAATCAAACCACTCAATATATGTATCTTTAACCTTAGTTTCTTTGGCATATGTATATATGTATCTGTATACAAAATAAAAGAATCTTTTAAACCATTTTGAATCGGGTAATGATCCCTACACAAAATATTTTTTGTCATACACAAAAATGTATACATTATATAGCTATACAGTACAACCATATGATGCATATATTTTTGTGTATGGCAAAAATGTTTTGTGTAGGGATCACTTCCCTTTTGAATCGGAGTATCAATTAAAACAAAAACAAAAAAAAATAATAAAATAATTAAAAAATAATCAAGATTTACATCATCAAAGCCGTCAAGTTTTTGTGTTGTATCACTTAATATTGTGTATGCACTAGGTGGAAAGCCCGTGCGATGCATGACAAGGATAATACGACATTCTTTTTCATGATGAAGTGTCGTGGATGTAGATTTTTGCATGGTTACAAAAGGAAGAGTAGGCAGTCAAGCATGTGTACGTAAACTGTATTTGTAAGGTCTAC
>JAOEHQ010012393.1:0-16060 GCA_025447715.1 Asclepias incarnata
CTACCATAATGTTCTTTAACTTCTTGTGGGTTAGTATCCATATAGGCCCCAATATCAATATTCAATATTTCAATATATATATTCCCACGATAAGTTTTTTAAAATAAAAAAGATTAGGAAGTTTGCCGATGGGGTTGGTGGTCTATTGGTAAAGTCTTTGAGTCTCACTTCCCACATTTATAGGGATGAATTAAAAAAAGGGTATTTTCGGTAGTCCTGTTTTCACATTTGTTATATTAATTTATTATAAATTTTCTTAATTTTATATTCATGTGGTTTTTGGTTTGCTAGGAACAAGGCTCTGTTGGTGGAGGCAGGAATCTTGCTAAAGTTGTCGGAGAACTTTAGAGTTGAAGAATTAGCCAAATATGAATTTGCACAACTCATAATGTCTTTATCTTCGCTGGTGAACGTTCAATTCCCCATCGATTTATCAAAGATACTTCCACTAGTGCTACATATGCTTACATCGGATTCAACTGTCGAAACAAAAATGTTGTGTTTGGCCACAATTTATAATATATCAACAGTCATAGGTAATGTCGGATCTTTATCGACCGATGAGATGGTACACACTCTCTTGAAGTTATCATCTATGAAAGAAGCATCAGAGAAAGCTCTTGCAACATTAGGGAATCTTGTAGTGACTTCAATGGGAAAAAAGGTCTTGGAAAGTAGCCCAATGGTGCCCGAATGTTTGATAGAAATCTTGACATGGGACGATCAACCAAAATCGCAAGAGTTGTCTGCTTACGTTTTGATGATTTTAGCTCATCAGAGCTCATTGCAACGAACGAAAATGGCAGAGGGAGGAATTGTGCCCATTCTTCTTCAACTTGCCTTGTTAGGAAGCCCACTAGCACAAAAAAGAGCTCTAAAGTTATTGCAATGGTTCAAAGACGAGAGACAAATGAAAATGGGACCTCATTCCGGACCACAATCACCAAGGTTATCGTGTGGTTCGCCTTTGAATCGAGGGGATAGGAGTGAGGGCAAAAAGTTGATGAAGAAGATGGTCCAACAAAGTTTGTATAGGAATATGGAAACCATTACCCGTCGAGCAAATGGGGATTCAAATTCAAGCCCAAATGTCAAACTCTTGGTGCTTAGTTCAAGTTCAAAGAGCTTACCATATTAGATGAACAAAAGAGACATGAGTTTACATTTATTTGTGCAATCTTTTCATTTTATTGTACATTAAAAGGAAGAAAAAGAAAGAAAAAAAACGTCCTGTCAATGTACTCACGAGTTAATATTTTTGTCAATTTTTTAAAACACTTTTATGTATTTCCCTCCAATATCTAAATTGTCATTACGAAATTTAGATTATTTTAAGTGGAGGGTTAATCAATTCTTTTGTTAATAAAAGTTATCAAAATTTATTTATAGATATATGATGATTGTGGTAGCATACCTAAAATGTTCCAACTCCGTGACATAGTTCTTCAATACTTTTCAAATTCAAGTTATTCTAGTTTCTTTTCAACCATATGTAGCTAAGAAATTCTATTTCCACTTCATTTTTAGCCATTCCTTCCACTTTTAGATTTGTGCAGAATTTACTTTCTGTCGATAAATGAGGTTCTATTTATTTCCAATATTCTTAATTGCTAGTGTTTTTTTTTTTTTTTTCTTTTTCTTTTAACGATAGTTTTATTAAAATAGATTGCTTAGCTGGTTGAGGAGGAATCAACCAACAACATAGACAAGAATAGAGTTACATAGTTAGGAGAGGGTTTTTATGCCACTCATCTCATGAAATATGGTTACCTTACATTAACGTGGATCATGGATGCAATGTGTAAGTATGCATATGTTAGACGCCTATATCCTGAGAAATCAAGAGGAGTTCTTACTAGATAGATTGTCAACACAAAGTGTTGGCTTGGTTTTTATTAATCAATCAACACAGAAAACATGTTTGATTACAATCAAAACAGGTTTTCAAAAAAATAAAGCAAAACTATGAGACAAAATATTTGTAATCAACAAAAAGAAAACTAACACAAATAGAAATAGTATTATATAAACATTTCTTGTGAAATAGTATTATATAAACATTTCTTGTGAGATGTTTCAGTCGATTTCTCTGTATTGTTTCTTTGAATTTCAAATAGGCGTAAGAAAGCCTATTTTGTATGGCCATTATGGCTCATTAGTTCTTGTCATTTGATGTAATTTTGTTTCAACACCCCCTGCAGCATCTTGCCAAAGTAGATAGTTTATTAATAAAATTGGGTGCTTCTAAAAAAAAACCTTTTATCTAAGAAATCAACATAGATCATTCATTCGATATATAAATGAATGATGTATGAACGATATTCGTATCCTAATCCTAAATATATTATAAAATAATAATCTAGTAGTAATTCATAATTCATTAGTGATTGGTGATTAGTGATATACTGATATTCGATATGGTTTTGAGTTTTGATCCATCATTTTCTCTTGGGCCTACGATCCATTTTAGTGGCTCATTGACTTGACCAAAACTGTCTAATCAAATAAGTCGAGAGGCCAACAATAGTGTAAGTTGGACATTCAAAACTTGGACTTGGACTTGCGCTTTGCTCTATACAATTCAGCTTGGCTGTTTGCTTTCCTATTTGAATTATTTTCTTTTGAAGTTTTGCTTTTCTATTATTGTCATTGTTTTTGGGTTCTATTTTATTTTCTTACTGTATTAGATACTCGTGTTAACACACGGACGCCTTAAAATAATCACTATGAAAGTATGTTTCATTTTCACTTAACATTGTATAGTCAAAAAGAAGAATTCTTTCAAAAATATTGATTAGAAAAAGACATGCAATTAGTTCTAGCAAAAAATAACTAACTATAATTTTTTATATGATAACAGAAGAAATCCTATTTTCAAAAGAAAATCAAACATAATTAAATAGCATGTCTTAAACTTTAGTTATTTTGATAATAAGAAAAAATAAATAATAATTTTATTGAAAAACTATTTTGCTAAAATATGTATATTATTCAAGGGATATAGATTTTGTTTAGTTAAAATAAATGATTAATTAAATTTAGATTAAATATTAATTATGGGGTGGAAAGTTAAAAATTTAAAGACTAAATTGTAATTTAACTCATCTATTTTAACCTTAATTGTAATTTGGGATTTGCTAACTAACCAATGCCCCGGGGGCATTGGTTAATATGCATTTAATGAACTTAAACTTTTTTAAAATATAAAAATATACATTAATGATTCATATAAAAATGATAATTATTATATTGAATTAATGACTATTAAATTGCAATTTTTGATTATTTCGAAAAGATTGAGTTCATTAAATGCATACCAACTAATGCCCCCGGGGCACTAGTTAGTAAATCAATTGGAAAAAAAAAGTAGTTTTCTTTAATAGAGAGTAAGATGTTTTCGTTTTTGATTGATTGATATTTTTACCTGTTGATTTTGTTTTTTTTTTGTCTTATTTGTTTGTTGCTTTCCTTTTGCATTCATTTTTAAATAAAAAGTAAATTACATTTTTCGTCCCTTAAGTTGTCACGTTTTGCACTTTCAATCCCCAAAATAAAAAATATCAATTTTACCTCTAAAGTTGGCAAAATTTTGCAATCGAGGTCCACGCCTCACACGGCGTGAGTTTTTGGCCGTTAACAAAGGAACTAAGGAAGTGTGAGGGTAAGATGGTCATTTCACCTTTCCAACGTCCTAATATATTGAGTAAATTACTTTTTCCGTCCCTCAATTTGTCACGTTTTTCACATTACATCCCTAAGGTAAATTAATTACAAAATTATATTGTATGATTCATCTTATAAATATACATATATATGATTCAACCACTTTTCTTCTTTCTATCCCCACTTAATAATAAAAAGAAAATTAATTAATAATTATCTGTATGTATCATTATCATGTATCTATCTATAATCATCAACAACTCAACCCTCCAATCTTTATCTTCATTAACAATTTCACATTTTCATTCCTCTCTATCCCAGCCCTCAAAACCACCCACTGGGCTTCACCTCATCAACCCCAACCTCCAAACCAGTCTTATTCCAACCACAAAAACCGTAGATCCGGCATGAGCTATTAGATCCCACCACAAAATATAGATATATCTGTATCTATCTATATATAATATCTATACTACTATATAAAAATTCTTCACCCACTTATTAAATAAAAATTAAAAAGATATAATTAAATAAACTACCCTATAAATTCTGCACAATAAAAAGATATAATTAAATAAAAATTAAAAATAAATACCCACTTATTTTCTTTTAAACAAACTACCTCATAAATTGATTGATTTCAAACATTTAGTGCAATATAGAAAAATTAATTGCACCCATAAATGTCAATGAATAATTGAATACTATATTATTATTATAAAATATTATTATAAATTACATACTTTTTTACAAAATTAAATATTAATTAATTGTTATTTTAAAATAACTAATGAATTTATTGCAAAATTTAATTTTAGATTATATATAAATATAAATTAAATTTTTTTATAAAAATAAATATTAATTCATTGTTATTAATGAATTTATTGCAAAATTTATGTCTAAGTTCAACTTAATTTTAGATTATATATATATCATTATCAATTACTACAATTACCAAACATTAATTAATTAACAATAACAATGACTATCATTTTGTTTTTCTTATCCCTATTTATAAACCCTTATAAAAAGTTTTTAGCATTTTTTTTATTTTTTTTATATATAGTATTACTTATATTTTCAATATACAAAAAATCTAAATTACCCATCACAATTTAACACCTAATTGAGTTTTTTTTTAAACAATTGGTCAAACTTTCCAAAATCAATTGAATTTTAGCAACTATTTCTATTTATAAATTTTAATTCATAATAATAAAAACTATTTAAAATAATAACTTAAGTTATAGTAATTTAGAAATATCTAAAACATTATAAGTTAAGAGCAATGTTAGATTTACAAACTAATTACAAACAAAAGTTTACAAACATACGTGGCGTGTGATGTGGACCAATCAATAAAGAAAGAGAAAGAAGAAAGAGAAAAAATTGACTTGATTTGATTGGTGAAAGATTTGTTTGTAAACTTTTTTTTGTAATTAGTTTGTCAACCTAGCATTTCTCATAAGTTAATTATCTATAACTCGAATTCTCTTATCTATATTAATAATTATTATATAACAAAATATGAGTTTGTCGATTGGGTTTTTATAACATCATATCTATTATCCTCTATAATCACCATTGAAAAAAGATATATATAACAAACTATCATTAAAAAACACTCAATTAAAAAAAAGAGTTTAACACCTCAGAATGTAAACAAATTTATACGAATTATCATAGTGTGTATCGAACTTCATTCTTGTGCATTGTATTTAATGAACTTTCAAATCCCGGTTATTGTATGTACCGGACCAATTAAAAACTCGCAAACTGACAACGTGGTATTGAACGTGACAGCTTATATGTTGTCACATATACTCGGATACATACAATAACCGAGATTTGAAAGTTCATTACATACAATGCACATGGTTGAAGTTCAACACACACTATGACAAATCATGTAAAGTTGTTTATATTATGAGGTACTAAGCCCTTAAAAATTAGATATGTTTATCTCGCTGCATTCCACGGGTATCCTGCTAGTTCAATAGTATTTTCATTTTCAATATTTCATCATATAATCAAAATCTTAATCTATTACCCATTAAAAAGTATTTGACACTTTTTTCAACAATCTTAAAATTTAAGAATATATATAGACATGATACGAATGATAAAGTTTCTTGAAACCGATGTGTGATAATTAGAGTTACATATTTTCATTTATACTAAATGGTGAGTTTATTGTTCATAAAAAATTGAAATAAAATACAAATCTTATAAATATGAAATCAAGTGTAAGACTAGTATAACAGAAATGATATATATTTTTTGGATTAAATTTAAAAAAGTTTATACTTTATCATCCAGTTTATTATATTAAAAGGTGACAAGTTATTTATTTTAACAATCTAATAAACATATTATCCATTTTTTTTTTTTTTAAAGTTTAAACTATTTTTCACTATGGTATCGGGTAGTTAATATTAAGCAATGTCAAACATACAATATTCAAATCTTGGGCCAAATATTATTGAAAAGAAAAAGAATTGAATTGAAATTCAAAAGCCCAAAGAAGTAATATATTAAAACCCCAAAACACCCTTCTCCCCCCTCTTTTCTTTCTTTCTTTTTGTATCATCACAGGAACAAAATATAAATACATACATTTAATAATAAATAATAATAGTAAAAAAAATTAAAACCCACAAAATCGAAACCCAAAATTTTCGATCATCTGCGCCACAATCCATCAATCAAATTCATCAGTTTATTAAAATTATTATTAACTTAAGTATTTCACACACACATAATATATATACATATATATAATTTCCTTTTTATATACATATACTTACACATATATACGTATCGTTTTTATTTTTATTTTCGATCAATTTAGGGTTCTTTGACAGTTTTTGAAGAACCCCATTTGTGTTTTTTAGGGTTTTTAATTTTTTTTCTTTTTTTTTTTTGAATATTTTTAATTAGTAAAAGTGGTTTTTAGTGTAATGTGATCAAATTATGTTGGACTTTCGGATACGAGGTTAGGGTTTTTAGGGGGGTTGGGTGTGTAAAACTTTTTAGGGTTAGGGTTTAGAGATGGAAGATACTGAGCTTGAAGAAGGGGAGGCTCGTTTTGCCGATAATATCGATCCCGATATCGCTCTCTCTTACATTGTAAGAGTTTTGGCCTTTTTTGTTGTATAAAGCGTTGAAATTTTTTAGTTGGTTTGTAATAATGTGTTGTTATGTTTTTGAAAGTGGAAATTAGAAGTTATTAAGTGGACTCGTTGTGAATTTTGGGGTTTTAAGGAACTACATTGGTTGGACTATCGAAAAAAACTTCAGAAAAGAACCTGCATTGTTGATTGGATTTATGAATGTTTATGTTGGTCATTGAATCAAGAGTTCCGGATTGTAAATGGTTTCGGAAACTTTGATTTTGAGTACCAAATATAACTAAGAACAAAATGTGATTCATGGCTGACATAAATTGAACTTGTGGATAGTCCACTTTACTAAACTTGAGACGTGTTTATGACAATGAGTTTTGATCCTGCTAAGAACGTTGATCTTGTTTAGCTTCTTTCAAGATGGCATTTTGCTTACTTGGGATTTGTTGTTATATGAACTTGGTTGTGTTTGTGACCACCAGGGGAGAAACTCTGTGAATATCTGGTTGAGAATGTCGATCTTGTTTAGCTTCTTTCGAGATGGCATTTTGCTTACATGGGATATGTTGTTATATGAATGTGGTTGTGTTTATTCACATACTAGTTCGTGCCGATGCATTTCGCCAAGCTATAATTAGTGATGTCGCCGGGAATAAGTTTTGGTCGTATCGTTTGGCAACTTAGTCAATTAACGGTTGCTATATGTAGATGACCAATGCGTTTTCGGTATGTTGAATATGGTCTAGTATATTTTGATTCACGAGGAGAAAGGAAAATGGTCGTGGGCCCATCTATGAAACTTATTTTGATGTTTATAAATTTCTATTTGCAACTATTATGTGCCATCTTTTTTAATTGTCGCGAGTGTTATCACCAATAACATTTATGTTTTTGCTTCTTTTAGGGAAAGAGGCTCGAAAATGTATTGGGTCATTTTCAGAAAGAGTTCGAAGGCTTGTGTACTACAGAATTATTGGGTAAGCCACCCATAATAGAACTTTTCTACCAGAAAGTAACAACCCTATAACAAGTTTCTTGGCAGGGCCAAAATGCGGTGATTATGGGTCATTTTTACCCGTAGAGAAGCATCCTCCCTCACTTCCTACTCATGTGAAACCTCTTCAGAGAGTTACAAATCCTAATAACCCACGTTCATATGAAAATTTTCGTTTCAAGGTATATGGATTTTTTTTCTACTTATATTTGAATTCGTTTACTTTTGGTTGATAGGGAAATTTTGTTTTAGTTGACATTTGTGGATTGTGTTACCATTTAGGCTGCTCCTTCAAATCCAGTCACACCCGCATGCCCTGTTAGACCAGCTGCTGCATCAGATCATCACAACGTTTTTCTTGATCCGAATCAATTATCTGCTGTTGATTTGGCTAGCCAAGATGCATCAAAAACCGAAACCACAAGTAATTTGGCCAATCCTAGTGTAAAAAGATCAATGAAGGTTCGAATTAAAATTGGTTTTGATAAATCTAAAAGGGAAAAAGATGAACTTTTGAGTGGTCTTGGACTACTTACTTCTTCTTCCTCAACGGGCAATAATGCCGATGATTTTGGTGTGCCGCCAGTTGACTCCCATGATAACCGTTTTGGTTCTCCTAGCAGTATACTATGTGTAAGTATGATTGTCTTTATCCTACTATTGTTGTCTTATATTTGTTAAGGTTTATTTATGTATCTCTTATTGTTGTCATGCTGTAGGATATGACATCTATCTTTGTCCCTGGAAACCAGCTGGTTTCACCGCTAAATGAGAGTCTACTTTGCTTACCAAAAGTGGAAAGACATAGAAGTGCTTCCATTTTTGTTGATGTTTCATCTTCTGTTCTTGGAGAAGTGAAGCAGATGGAAGGAAAGGAAGTAAGTTCACAAGGTAAAAGTGAATCTGTGGTAGGAACTAAAAACAAGAACCGTACTGGTTCTGAGGGTGACAAGGCTACATTTTCAGAAAAAGTAGCGAAAACAGAATCTCTTGACAGAAAACAGGGTTTGAACAATGATTTCAAAGTCAAGCTGTCATCCGGCTCTACATCTATATCAAATCAAGCAGCAACCAAGAAAGTCATACCTGTAAAGAAACGAGAAACGCAAAGAGAATTGATTGAAGACAAATTGTTTAGTCCTGATTTTACGAGCAAGGGATCAGATGGAAGCTATGAACAGAAACATGTCAAAAAGCTTTCACTTGATTCAAAGGGAAGTGGCAGGATCAAGGGCAATGTGGTTCGTTCAGTTTATAGAAATGACCCTGATGTTTCTAAGCATGAGACGTGTCGTTTTGAAGAGAAAGTTGCTCCTACAGCCATTAAACATGAACAACATGAAGCAGAAGATTCTCAAAGTGTTGAGAAATGGCCATCTGAAAGAAAAATTAAGTTAATGGGCGTTCAAAGGGTCAGCATATCTAAGGAAAACTCGATGTCCAGTCTCTCTGGAGCAAAGAAAGACAAAAAGAGTGGTCTAAAAGATATTGTGAGGGTGCGTAATAGCTATAAAGAGATACTTGACAGTAGTGTGGGGGACCATATACAAACAAAACCATTAGACTTGCCTACTGGCAATGAGGCGGTAAAAGAAGAACATGTTGAGAGAAATGATCTTTCTGTGCCTGTCCTTCAGCAAACAGAAGGGGGTTCAGAAGTCCCTTCAGACCATTGGGTAGCATGTGATCGTTGTGAGAAATGGAGGCTTCTGCCAATTGGTATGGATCCAAGTAATCTGCCCGAGAAGTGGCAGTGTAGCATGTCAACATGGCTGTGAGTTCCTTTCTGTTTTCTTTGATATTATATTCACGTTTTTCAGGTAAACAATGGATTTTGTTCATTGTGCAGGCCTGGCAAGAACCATTGTGATATCATTGAGGATGAAACCACAAGGGCAGTTCAGGAAATGAACCTTCATATACTTTCTCAGAATCAGAACAGCCTTCAAGTTAATATAGTGCATGCTGACCATATGAACTCAAATGTTAGTCTGATAGAAACTTCACATTCATCAATGGAGTATAGACATAAAAGAAAAAGTTTGAGTCATGCAAACCAGCCATTGTTTGAGAAAGATGTAAAAAAACCTGTTGATGTGGGAAGACATGTTGTTAAAGTAAATGGAGGTGAGTAAGAAGTATACAGTTGTATGTATGTTGTTTAATGTGATAATTTTACTAATTTATCCTTATGAAAAATGTTGCAGGTGATCCGATGCCTAAAAAACTGAAAGTAAAGACAGAGTTCGATCGGTATGAGACTGTAGCTTTAAATAAGATCAAGACAGAAAGTGAGAGAGAAGTGGAAAAAGAAAGCGAGCAGCTGTACTCTAGCCATGGAGGTCGTCGGCCAAGGGACAGGTTGGTAGTTACAGTTAAGAAAGAGGCAGAATGTACTCACCCCTCCATGAAAAGTATGTCATCGGATAAAAAATTGGAAATGCATGCAAAGAAGAGAAAATTGAAAGACTGGCAGGAAAGTCAACATTATGCAAACACATTGGAAAGCAGTGAAGATAGAATAGGAAGTAGGAATGAGAAGAGATTAAAGACTTCTAACACCGAGGTAAAAGATAGAGGAAAAACAATGAAAATCAAGTTGTCGGCTAGTAAAGAGAACTTAGCTGACACAAGTCACAAGAAGGATACATATAGAGAAAAAGTTGCTCCTAAGGATTTGGAATCTGAGAGATTTTTGCTTGCTGCTACTTCAAGTTCTTCAAAGGTTTCTGGTTCTTGTAGATGGGTTAGTTTTCAAGAAAGGAAAGGGTCACCGGTAGGGTCAGTTTCGTCATCTCCTAATCTAGACAAGCTTTCACCTGCTGGAAGAACCATCACAAGAAAAGTTCATGCCGAAAGTGGTATTGGGATTGAGATTCCAAGAAAAGACATTTGTGGAAGTCAAAGATTTGGCGGCAAAGTTGATCCCAAGCATAAAGAAGCCTCCAAGATTAGAAATAGTCTTAGGATGAAGCATGCCACTGAGATTGATTCTCATAAAATGAGCATGAAAGGTGTTGCTATTGGTGCTATGATTCCACAGAGTTCTGGGAAGGGATCTTTACCAATGTCTAATGATAAAGATGAACGACCAACTGTTCAAAAAATAAAGGTAAAGGTACCTGATTCTTTGACTGCTCAAGAACCGTTTCCTAACAAAATCAGAAAGGTTGAAGTGGATGTTGAAGTAGTAGGTGATGGGAGACGGAAATGTTCAATTGATTCTGGCATTGGCAAGAAAATTCCTAGAAAACGAACAAGTGAAAGCCTAGGAGATGAGAAGCCAACATTATTGACAGAGCATACTGAATGTGAATTTAAATTGGGTGAAAATGGTATTTCAGAAATGACTTCAACTGTAAAAAATGATTTGAGAAAAGCATTTATGGGTGACATATCAAAGAGAAGGGACTCAAATGAGGTAGAGCCAAAAGCGGAGGCTAGCCCATACTCTGCAGCTAAGCAAAGTGAGTCAGCTATTGTTTGTCATCCGCCATCTAGATCCTCGGAAATTACCAGTTTGGATGATTCTGGTCAAAATGAGTCAAAGATTATGAAACATCCGGGAGATGCTGCTAATCAGAATGCTAACACTCTTGTGACTGATTCCAGTACCATGAAGGATCTTGGTGTTATTCATTTCTTGAAGGAGTATGCATCTAGCCAAACTGCTTTGACTGCCTTCAAAAGAGCCGAGGAGTCAAAGGACTATGCTGATCGTTTAAAGGTTTGTATTGCTTGCTTAATGCATAATATTATAGGCATTATAAGGTGTTTGAATTTATTTTATGTTTACTTTGGTCATGTTTTATATATTTCAAATAGACTCAGGTTTCTGCTGTTTGGCTCATTTATAGAAATACGACAATTACAGACTAGTGCTGCTATTGTGATTCCTTTACAGCTTTACTTTTATTTTAATCTATCTTACTTTATGCAGATTTCTGGATTTGATTATGAGTGCACAGATGCTTTCCTTGACTGTGCGTTGAAATTTCTTTATGCTGCTTCGCTCCTGGAGGCCTGCACCACTGACTATAGCAAATCCAAAGGTGTGGATCCAATGAATGTTTATAGCACTTCTGCCAGACTTTCCAAGTAAGTAAAAGTTATACTCGCTATTGGTATCTATATTTATTTGTTTATTTTACAAAATTTGAATGTCACTAATAACATGTTTAAATGCTCCAGCTCATGACTTCTCTAAAACTTGCAGGGTTTGTGCTCAAGAATTTGAGAAACGGAAAGAGATGGCTGCTACAGCTTTGGCCTATAAATGCATGGAAGTGGCATGTATGAGGATAGTCTATTGCAAGAGTTTGGTGACCAGACAAGACTTGCAAATAAGTATGCAAATGGTTACTCAGGGTATGCCCAAATTTAGCAATTTAATCAGAGATTTAATTATGTAACTGTATGACTATTTTCTATGTACTTTTTCATTATCACTACAAAAGTTATATTGTAGATGATTAATAATCAGTCGCACCTAGCCTACCCGTCTTGTTTGGCACAAAGGCTATGTTTTTGTTCTATTAGTACTGACATAAATTCTGTCACCCATGTAGGTGAGTCACCATCTTCTTCTGCATCTGATGTTGATAATCTTAACAATCAAGCAATGGTGGATAAGAACATGTTGTCTAAGATCGTTGCACATCCTGGAAACCACGCTGTTGCTCGAAACCAAGCTAACTTCACGAGGCTGCTTGATTTTGTAAGTTCATACTCTCTTATTTGCTTTGGATATGCGTTTTGGTATCGAATATCTGATTATTGTGACTTGAAGTTGCAATGACTACTATATAATGTTGTAATAAAAAGTATTTTACTTATGGTTATATTATTATTTGGGAGTCAACAAATTATCAGTTTTGAATAAATCAATTTCAGACCATCTGCACCAACACTAATTTTACAAGGGTAAAGTGAAATAAGTTATGTCTCCGTTTATTTTCTCAATAAAGGCAGTTTTGGTCGTTAATATCACATAATGATATTTCCGAAACATACATCATAACAACCCCTTAATGACCCTAAAGCCTGTATGCTTGTTCTGACTCTTGAAGCTTAAAATGTGCTTTGGTTTTAATTAATCTGCAGACAAGTGACGTAAGTCTTGCAATGGAGGCTTCTATGAAATCACAGAATGCTTACAAAGCTGTAAGTTCAGTCCAACCAGAAGTTCAGAACAAAGAATTGATTGCTTCAATCAAAAGAGTTGTTGACTTCAGCTTTCAAGATGTAAAAGAAGTTGTATTATTGGTACAAAATGCACGTGAGGCCATCAATCGTCAAGGCTTCAAAGGCAAAAACAGGCAGTAATTAGCAGCAGAGATGTATATAGCATTTGGGCATCATTTTTGACCTATCTGTACAAAACAAGATCGGGATCACAACATTAAATTAAAAAGTCATATCATTTTTGACCGAAATTTCACCCTTTAGAGCGTAGTGATGGTGGTGAGTATATGAGATGAAATTATGGAGAGGCTTTATGTAGAATATTGCTCTTAGAACCTCATACACCAAATCGGTGTTGGTTTTTACCTTAAGATAGTAATTTAGAAATCAGCATTTTGTAGGATTTGTAGTAGAGTTTGGATTCTGTAGGACCTGATGTTTTTTGAAAATCAAAAGACAGTACTGGTCACAAGTTTCCTGTTTTGTACTTGACTGATTATGACTTGATGGAAGGCCTCTGGCCTAGTGGTACCGATGCTAAGGTAAATGAAAGGTTTTAGCTTTAAAATTGGCAATGGTGTTGTGGCCTAAGCTTGTTGATTTTGAACGTAAATAAGTTAGAAAATTACAATGATTTAACAATAACCCCCAAAAGTACAATACTACAACAACAGTTTTGTTTTGTTTTTTATTTTTATTTTTTAATCTTTTGTGTGTGTGTGTGTCATGGGTTCGATAGCATGCAAATAAGATGCGTATAGCTTAGAGCTAATGCTCCTAGTCAAAAGGTGCCAATGATGATATCTTTTCGAGCATCGATGTGGTTTTAAGTAAATAGTTCATAATGAAGAGACGATCGGTGATCACACCTAAAAGCTTTCACATGGTTGTCATTGTAACGTTAGTAACTGGCAAGGCATGCAACAAGCTCAATCCTCATCTTTAGTCGTCATAACTGAGTTTGGAATGGGCATGATAATGCTTGACCTAATTTGAAACTCGAAAAAAAATCTGGTTAGGATTGTATATTCTCTACCCATCAACCTGCCAACTTGATTTTTTAGGTCAGGTTTGGTTGGGCTTTTGATCATCCGATCGACCTTAAAACCCTCAATTTAGAAAGATAAATACACGATAGAAGACTTTGATATTATTGGAACTAGCAAATAATATATTTTTAAGTATTTCATAAGGTTTATTTATTTGGTTCAATGGCCCGGTCCCTGTTGGACTGGTCGGACCAGTGATTTGTAGCTTGCTTGTTTGCTATCCGGTTTTGGAACCATAAATCTTGGAGAAAATAGGAAGCATGTCTTTTGAAGTCAAAATATCTTGTCTAAAAATTCCAACTTTTGATGGCAATAACATGTTGTTTTAACGATTGAGAATTCCAGAGAACCAAAACATACCATCAATAAAAATGCATATGACATTGTGTCTTACAAGTAATGAATCATTAAGGTGAAGATGCGAAGAAAACTTTGGCGGGCCTAAACTCAATGCCTTGTACAAGAAGACCGGTAAGATTACATTGATCGTAACTTTTCACGTGACAATGCCTCGTGATTGGTTTATGGGTAGCATCAGTGTGGAAGTCCCATATTTGAATTTCCAACCAACCATCTTTCCTCAGTTTTGGGTGGCCTTTTATTTTGCTAGTCCTTATTGGGATGTCATGAGGCTTATCAACACTGCGTCTGATGAACGGGATATGAGTAGGAGTAAGTAAATCGACAAGTTGTAGCTTTCGATTGCTCTCACCCTGGGTTTTGTCGTCTATTTGTATCAGACCACTAACCAAGGAGCGTTTTGTAGGTAGTTTGTACACAAGATAACATGCATAGATTGTTTCCAGTGACAATAACTGAGATTCCAATTCACAAACAATAGTAAACTCTTTTATCTTACAACACTCAGCCACCAATCCAAACCTGCAAGAAAAGCATACTTAATTTGTGAAATATGAGGTTGAAATGCAGATTTATTTGGTAATCATGGGTGTCCTATTCGCTTTACGAGCAGACTAATCCCAAGAGTTGACTCGCTTTGCGAGCCTAGAGTCAGAGCAGGTGAACCTCTGTGGCCACTAGGGTATCTTTTTTTAAGGAACCAAGAATTGAACATGTAACCTCTAGGGAGTTTCACCCTTTCTGAAGATACATGCCCAACCAATGGACCACCACCCTAATGGTTATAGAACCAGTATCTCCGGCACTAGCGGTGCCGGATTGGTCCATGTCACCCCAAACCGGTAATGGCAATGCCGGATTCGTCCATGTCACCCCAAACCGGCAATGGCAATGTCGGATTGGTCCAAAATCAAGGTGTGACCGGCATTAGGGGTGCCGGATTCATATAAAGCAAAGAAAGGCGTACGAGTGCCAGTGACACGAAGGCAATCCGGCAATGCCAATGCCGGTTTGAGGTGACATGGACAGAAATACTGGTTCTACAAAAAAAAAAAAAACCGAAAACTTGTTGGCAAAAAATTCTTGAGATAAGATTTTCATGTTTGTATTGAGGAAGTATTCATTATCTCTTTTCAAAACTCAACATCCCCTGCCCACATTTACCATCTAACCGCTTAAACGCAGCCATTTTCTTTCCTCCATACGAGAATGAGGGCAGGAGGAGTGGGGCTCAGGTTCCATGCGGGATGGCCCAGCTCGTGAACGAACACCGCCGCCTCCATGGCGGGCTATCGGCGATATGGGGTTGAGCGGGAATAAAGCCCATGGTTGTTCCAGCTCAGATATGACCGTTGGCAACGCTCTTGTGGCCATTTTTTTTTTACTTTCTGTGAATTAGTGCTGCACTTGAAAAAAAAACAAAAAAAACAGTTACCTGCTTGGATGGAGTCGTGGAGAAGACGATGCAGAGAAGGGGGTAAAAAAACAGGAATGTGTTGTGTAAAATTTAAATGTGCTGTATATATATTTGTATTTTTCAAATTTAACCCTATAGTTTCATGTTCATCAAAATCAACCCTTAAATAATATATTTTCTATATTATGACAACAACAACAACAACAGTACCCAATCCCTGCCGAAGCGGGGTATGGGGGAGGTAAGATGTAGACAGTCTTGCCTC
>JAOEHQ010012404.1:0-16049 GCA_025447715.1 Asclepias incarnata
TATTAAGCATTAATTATTTATATATAGAGATATTGCATAATATTAAAATTACCGAAATCCCAGATCCCAGTCATCCCAGTCCTCGACTGGGACACCGAAATTTCCGTCATTAACTACTTAGGATGTAGTGAGCATAACCTATTTGAGTACTAGTTGCATTGTGTCCTACATTGTCACACCAATTTGGTTGAATGACCTTAAACCAAAGCTGTTAAAGGCCCAAGTCATGCAAAGGTGTTTCCCCAAGGTGCTAGACTCATGAACGTGACGCACATCATAATGAATAAATATGATGAGAGTATATATATCAAAACGTCAATAGGCATAGATAACAAATAAAGTATGAAAGACAGTTCAATACCATACTTAAAATATTAAATCATCGTTCATTTTTGTACTAAAAATAGAAATTATAGTTCACTTCAATATCATGACATCATACATAAGCTAAAGATAGTAAGAAACAAGTAGAGTAAGAAACGCATATAGTGTTTAACATTTTGTCCGTCAAGGCGGAATATGATGGCTAGAATTTTTTTTCAAAGGCCTAAATGACCCAAATGCCCATTTAGTCAATGAAGCATGATCAAAGACCCAAATATTCTCAAAGCACACCCTAAGCCCTAAGGGCTTCACTACCAAGGCGGTTGCACGTATGTGATCCTCTTGAATGTGCATCGCTTCTAATTGAATAGATTCCCATGGGCTGAGCCTGGTGGGCACGTGAGCATATATACTTATGTATGACTGATTTTGGATTTGTATATTTTGACCATGTCAAAAGTCGTCAAGTTGACCAAAACCTAGTTATCATGCATACATGTTAGTTGTTTTTGAAAAATTAAGATTATTATTGTAAGAGTATTGTTTTTTATAATCTCAATCGACACCTTAATTTTTGAACTTATTTAAAAAATGGACAAACTGTGGGTCGATCCTCCTGCCCGCACTAAAAATGTCTACTTTTTGACTAAATTCTATTTTGACCCATTATCGATCCCTCATTTTGCCATCTATAAATTGTTTCTTTTAGTCCCTTTTTAGCTGCTTTTTGTGCATTAATATGTTTACCAACTAAAATCTTTTAATTTTGTCTTGCAGCAAATCCATACGCTTATTCAGTCATTACATTTTAGTGGGATTGAGGTCAAGACTATAAATTCTCTTGAATCATGGAGTGAAGGGATTGTTGTTGTGGTTTCTGGCTCTGTCAGGTCGAAGAACTTCTCTGGCTGGCGGAAGTTTGTTCAGACGTTTTTTCTTGCTCCTCAAGAGAAAGGTTACTTCGTTATGAATGACATTTTTCACTTCGTTAGTGACGAGGTCATCAATCATGTTCCACCACCATTTGCCGCTGGACATAAAGATGATTTTCAACCAATCAACTCTACTTCAGAGTTATTAGGTACTGCTTCTTGACTAAAGTTAGGGATAGTCACAACTAAACACCCTTATTAATATTGAAGATTTTTAATTAGTCATGTAGTTGTTATATTGAACAACTTGGTTCTTTTGCACTAAATTTCAGTTCCTGAACAATGAAGTTTTTCTTATTTTTTCAAGTTGCACGTTTGAAGTTTTATATATCAATTTGAGTATTTGGCCATGAAGGATGTAGTGATATTTATTTTTTTTGTCTGCAAGATGGTTACAAGTCAATGTTGTAAAACATAGAAATGAAATATACTTCGTCTTGGTTTTTTTCTTTAAAGTCAGGTTAGTCGGTTTGTTATGTATATATCGTCACAAAGTTTTCTTAGCTTTTATAATGGAATAATTCAGGAAGTGTTATGCATTATTCACTTTGGACGACTTTTAACCCATATTGGCTTGTTTCATGTTAAGCTAAGTATAATGATTTACCAGTTTGACCCGTTTTAGATGAAGCATAACCCCACCTCTTCAGAATTACTTGGGTCAAAGACTCAAAGTTACCACCTCCAGCTGGAACGTGAACAACTCTGCACATGTTAAATCAGCCACGGACAAAATTAAAGAATGACACTGACCTTAAGATATACTTTTAAGTGAAAATGCTTGTTAGTGATGGTGAACTTTTGATTGCAGCTGCTGAAGATGTGTTGGAGGTTGAAGCAAGGGAAAATTTTAATTCGTTACATCTGGAAGGTGAAAATCAAGGCAACTACTACTATTCTGAAGAAAACCAACATCAGCAGCAAGAAGAAGATGACGATAGTGAAGACTACAAGGAAGAACTACCAGTTGACGAACCTTATAATCCTGTGGACTATGTTCAGGAGCCTTTGCATCAAAACGCGGCAGAATACGCTCAAGAGACGTTGCATCATCGCGACACAGTGGAATACGTTCAAGAACCGATTCAACCTGTGGAAGTGCCTGCTTCAGAACCCGTGAAGTTCACTTATGCTTCCATAGTAAGTAATTGTTCTAATATTAGACATTGAAATAATGTAGAAGGGGTGACTTTGAACCATTTACTTGTGAACGGTTAGATTAAGTATGATTTATAATGGTTATTTAGGTAAAAAGAATTTAGTTGCGGCTGCCTTTTTAATTGTTCTGTCTAAATGACCCCGAACCAAAGAAGTACTTGTTTCTACGTGTTACTCGACCTACCCAATTTGCCACTTTTAATTATGATGCGGGTGCCTGACAGTTTTTATTTGTTGTTTAATCTTCAATGTTCTAGAGTTTCTCCACTCGTTTGTGGGTCTAATTTGTTTTTTTTTTTTGTTTTGTTTCTGGTTCTGCTATGAAATGTTGAAATTTATAGTTGCAATCAAAGGGAAAATCTGTGCCATCAGTTCCTGCCCAAGCACCAGTCGTTATAAGTGCCCCGCCTACAAATGATTGGAGTGTCCCGTCTTCAACTGAGTGGGATCAGCCACCAGAACCAGTTGCTTCATTTGTGCCCGAAACCCAAGCTACAGAGGAAGCTTTAGTTAATGAAGAAGGTGATTGACCTAACTTTTCTATGCATTTTTCCGGTTACAGGTGATAAATGGGCTGGTTTAGGTGGTCAAAATTGATTTGGTTGATGTGCTGTTTGAACTGACCTCAAACACTTCTTGTCAAAGTTTTATTTTCCATATATTTTGAAAATTATTTCATGTTTTCAAATGCGATTTTAGAAATTACTAGACCTCAACTATAGAAAATGTCGTATGGTTACATATCTAAACTCCAGACAACTTTCTGTCTATTGTCTGTTTGGTAATTTTTTTATTTTTCTTGTTTGGCTCATTAGAAATATGGCATAACTTGAACAGGTCGACAACTTTAGGGTCAAAGTTGCCGTATGTACTTATGATGTTTTATGGGGTTGCTTGTGTTTGTGTTGTCTTTCCGTGCTGTGTGAATATATATTGCATATCCTATGTGCACAGCTTTAAGTGATGGTCTTGTGTACCTATTAACCTTGGTATATAATTCTGTTTAGGCGAATCGAAGTCGGTTTATGTGAGGAACTTGCCCACTTCTGTTACTAGCCTTGAAATTCTTCAAGAGTTCAAGAACTTTGGGAAAATCAAGCAGGATGGAGTGTTCTTAAAGAATCGCAAGGTCTTTATCATTTTTTAGATTACATTAACTTTCGATCATTCATCTTTATAGAATCTAACGTGTAAACTTGTACAGGATGTTGGTATTTGCTTTGCCTTTGTAGAGTTTGAGGATATCAGTGGTGTTCGGAAAGCTATCGAGGTCTGAACTCAGTGCTTTTTTCTTTTCTTCTATTTTTTATTTTTTGCTCTTACCCAAATACAGTAGTGAGATTCAGATTATTATTTGCTAGGTTAGGACATGGGATTTTTCAGATTAATCTGAGTTTCATGTCAATCTTTTTTGAACATTTCAGGCATCCCCGATACAACTAGCCGGAAGGCAAGTCTATATTGAAGGAAGGAGAGCAGGCAGCAGCAGCAGTTCTCGTGGAGGAAGTATGTGTCTCGTAACTCTTTTAATCAGATAACGTTGTTTTAATAAATTTACATTTCTTGTGCCTTGTAGTAGTAACCCAATGTTCTTTTTATAGTAAATGATTAACGCCACTTTGTTTAAGGAAAAAAAAACACGGAATAAATTGTTTTCACAGTTGTCTGTAAACATCACTGTGTTTTGTTAGAGACGTAATATTAACAAAAACAATGTTGTCTGATGGTTTAATCAGGAAAAAAATAGATAAAAAGGAAACATGTTAAATCTTAAAATGTATTTTTAATGCATAAAACGTTATGAATCATTTTATTCAAAAAAGAGTTTCCGACTATATTCTGTTATGTAATCCAAGTCTAAATTGACGCACTAGCTAGTTAGTTTTAACCAGTTTTTTTCTTTTCAATTATTGGAAAAAATGTATTTCGGATAAAACACAACTTAACCCTGCCTGTTTTCTAACTGATCTACCTGCTCATTTCAAGTTATTGGTTGTGATGATTTGAAATATCAAATAACCTATTTTCAAATATGGTTGTTTAAGCAGGAGGGGGAAGAGGGGCCGGAAGAGGCAGAGGAAGCTATAATGATGCATCAAGAGGACGTTACGGTGATGTTTCTAATGGAAGAGGAAATGGATTCCGTAACTATTAAAAGTGAATGTACTCGGGTTAAGGCAGTTTGATCATAATTTTGGTTTTGAAACAGATGTTTGACCAATGATTTTATTGTTTCCATCATGATGCATATTGAGAAGTTTTGCCTTCTTTTACTCGACTGTGTTATGAAACTATGATTTTGTTCTCAAAACTCGACATATGCTTTTAGTTTCACGCTTTGCAACGGGTTTGTAAAACAGTGGGAAAATATTTCTAGAAAATGTAGAGGGATTTTTATTTTTAAAAAACTATAAAATTGAGTTTAATGTGTAGTTATAAGTTAGAATTTTTTATTATTTTTTTTTTTAGTGAAATTTTTTTCTGAAATAATAACGTTTGAACACATTTTTTGATAATTTTTTTCTAAAAACATTCATAGTTTCTCTGCAATTGGAGTTGTCCAAATTGATTTTGGTTTCTACTATCTTTATTAAGTTACAAATAAAATTGTCGTTAAAACTTTACCTTTGAGTAGAGGCAAGACTGTCTACATCTTACCTCCCTCATACCCCGCTCCGGTGGGATTGGGTACGGTTGTTGTTGTTGTAAATAAAATTGTCGCTAAAAATTGATAAATTCAAAATTAACAGTATAAAATAACAAGTTAAGCAACTTAAATGGATCAAGAGAATAAACTAACTGAAGAAAAGAAAAAAACCTGATTAAAACTATGAATCAGTGGTGGTTCAAAGCTTCAAATTATTGCACAACATTTGATGATAACTTGCAAATTGCAATCAATCAGTTAAGCCTTTTAGTCAATTTATCAGAATGTTTCCTAGATTTAGAGTTTTAATTTTGTAATACATGGTTTATCCTTCATAACAAATGGTCTAGTGTACTCTTTCATTTTGTGACGATTTTGCATGTCAGACGTCGCACTGGTGCCACGAACTCTTGTGTGTACTTTATCTACATCAACTCGAGCCATGTTACTTCTTAGAGTAGCCGCTTTTGGGGTTGAACCACGTTTGGAAGCCGAAGCCTTCTCGTTCATCTTTCCAATCAAATCATCATTATCTGCAAGGTAAATAAGCATAGAAATTATCCTAAAGGACACAAGAAAATGCATCACTACACCAACCAATATAGGACCAATTTTTGCCACAAGTTTAAATACTCTAGTAGTACAAAACCTAGGTTTTGTATAGTTGAGGACAATGGTTATACCAGGACTAGACAGTACTGCACGAGGACGTTGAGCTACACGGTTAATCTCCTTAACTTGATCATTCTTTGTCTGTCCTGTCCCTGAAATTCAATTTAAAAAATGTAAATCATATAATAAAAGTAATTATCTTTCAAAAATACTTGGTAATTAACTATATTGGCAAACACCATTGAAATATTGAAACCTTTTGGCGCAGGAGGAACAGCCATTACCAAATTTGACACACAAATTCGTCTCATTTTTACATTCGAGTCATCACGAGATACATTTTCTGTTTCACTTTGAATTAGATAACGCAGACCTGGTAATATAATGTGACTTATACATTCAAATATAGACATATACAAGTAAGTTGAAAGAAAACAGGCTAATAAACATACCGAGTGATTCTAAGGGACAAAATAGATCTCCATCGCGATCTCGGGCCTTGGCAATCACCTTGGAATACACTTTCATTTTTGGAAGGGAAACAAAAAGAAACACAAATCCAAAGTTTTATCCTTAAATGATAACTTCCTGGTCTTTCTAATAAGTTAAAACAGCAAAAAAAAGATGTTAGAACTTACTTGATCAATGAGTTAATTTCTTGTTTCCTTCAAGTTTTAAAGAGGTGAAAGATGTAATAAGGGATTTGTAGACAATATATAGAGGAACATCGAACTCAATCTAAATTCAAGGCAGAGATGTTATAAATTTATAATCTGAGGTTTATGTTCATTGCTTGACTTAAAAGCCAAGAGGAATTGATTCTCCATGCATGCATTCATGTGCCTATATGACAAGTAGTAGTTGGTTATTTTGACTTGAGTCCAAAGGCTTGAACAAATGATTTCACTTGATCCATCTCTCCCTCTCTCTCTATATGCATATTAGATCAGTTCGGTCTGGTCCGGTTAAGTTGAAATGGAGCTGAATCGGTTGGGATATGTTATAGCACATCAGAATCAGACTATGCTCTTAGATTTGTTCATATAAGCAGTTCACCAAATAAATCGATGGCATAGAACTCGTGTACTTCAGCCACGCCTAAAATAATTTTGTCTAAGCACTACCTAAAACAGCCTCGAGGCCAGTGGCGAATCCAGGAATTAAATTTACTGGGTCAAACTTTGTGATGTATAAAAATAAACACTTGTATTTGGTTGTGGAAAGAAGAACAGTCGGGTCGGATCGGGTCCGGTCGCTACAAACACTTTCAAGTACAAAGGTAGGGTATTTGGGTATATGTTTTTAAGTAAAAGATATATGGTGCATTCAAAATAAGGGTTTTTCTAATTAGTGCTTTATACGCACTCGATAAGAAGTATTAATTGATTTTAATGTTTTTTTTTATAACTTAAATTTGTAATTAATAAACATTAAATAAGTCAAAGTTTTCTATTTTTTATATGATTTTTTTGTTTTTATGGAGATTACCCTAAAAATAAACATTACATACTTTCAATGTTTTATGGAGTTTGTGTGCCAAAAAAGCAAAACAATCGGATCAAAAGATTCCATAATGGGGCTCATTAGTAAAGCTGATTGGGCTATTTTATACTTCCAATGAGGTGAAAGTTCTAAACTCAGAATCCAAATCCAAATCCAAATGGCATCTTAATAAAGATATAAGACCGACATTGTTCGGGTTATTCTTTCCACAAATAGCTTAATCAACATGTTACGTCAGTTTTCCATCCATTTTTCTCACAAATAATACTTTTTACCCACAACAATAATATATCTATCATTCCCACAAACACTATCTATCCGCAAAAAAAAGCAAAAAAATGGTCATCCGTGAGTATCCTTCCCCACAAATATGTAAGGATGGAGAACCTCCGTCTAATCACCCACATCAATGTCTTCTCCTCAAACATTCTCCACCTTACCATGGATCTCCCACAAACAGTCAAACACCCTCATTACAGGTACTCTAAGTGGTGTCAAAATTTTCTTTCTACAATGCTTATTTTATTTCCAACAAAAATAAAATTCAAACCCATGTAGTGTCATTTGACCCCACTTCACATTTGACATTACAGATAAAAAGTAAAGTGCTACATACATCAATGCAGCTATATATATGGGCAAATCATCTGTATAACAAGATGATCCTTACATCACCACCATGTGATTAAATTAGAAAAAAATAAAGAGTTTGTGAGGACAGTTGTGCATATGATATGCACAACTGCAGTACAAATGATTAGCCCTATATATATATGGTAAGATAATACATGTAGCTACAATTCTTCTACAAGTAAATTTGAGAGCTTATTTTCACCTCTTTTTTTCAAATACACCCCTCAATGTAAAATAAATAATGCATAGTGTACAACTGTTTATTGCACAATAAGGAGTGTATTTAGGAGGAAAAAAAAGGTGAAAATAGATACCCACGTAAATTTAGATGTAGTAAGATAATCAATAGTGCTTTGAGAACCTTTTAGTTTTAAGATGGAGTTTTTTTAGGGATGACAAAAATATCCGAACCCGATGGAGAATCCGATACCCGAATCCGATTTGACCGGGGAATCACCGAGTTGACCGGGGATGGGACGAGGATAGGAAACAATACATCCCTGATCCTCATACCCGAACCCAAAGATTATATTTATGTATATATATATATACTCGTATATATTTAATCTAATTACATTCAAATTAATTTGTTTTCCAAGTTTTTTCTATTTTAATGTAATCGCTTTAAGTTTTAACTTTTTGTTGAAACATTTTATATATCATATTATGTTTATGAATAACTTAATATGGATATTAGTTTGTATATAGAATTATATTCATACATTATGAGTGAAAAGGTCGCACTACACATTCTTTTGGTTAGCTTTCACTTCAAAAGTATATATAAATATATATAAAGTCTATATATAAAGTCTATTTAAGTGAATATAATATCCCCGATTACCCGATGGGGATCCCCGATACACGATGGAAACGAGTATGAGGATATAACTTTATTCCTCGACAAGGATGAGGACAAGTATGGAGATTGCAAGTGGGAACCCGATATGAAGAAGGGGAATGAGATCCCCGATAATTAATTCCTGTCTTATTGCCATACCTAATTTATCTTCTTTTTCAAGTTAATATAATTTACTTTTTCAATTATCACATTTTAGTAAACTTTTTGGTCGGGTGATCATTAAAAGTTGTTTGTCATATGACCTTTGGACATTATGCTACCAAGAAACTCTTTAAAGGCTTGTAAAACTGATTACAAGACCATTTTTGTTGATTGTACGATGACAACTTATTTGCTAATGTGTTTGCCAAGTAACCAATTTTTCAACATTTACGACGTTTTTGTTTGCATAATGCCCAAAAATCATACGACAATTAACTTTTAATAACTCGTAACCCAAAGCTATAACAGTAGAAAAAATAAGTTGTTTTTTTAAATAAAAAGATTTTAAGTTTTGTTAAGTAGTCAATTGAATTAGTCATTTTAGAAAAGAAAATATGAATTATAGTTAAGGTTACAATGGTCATTCTGATCGTTTTGTGATTTTATTTTGGGTAAGATTTTAATATTAAAGAAAACCAATTTTAATTAATGACTGAATTTCATCACTTCATTTTTCTTTCTTTACTATTTGACAAGATGTGAAAAAGAGTTGTAATTTGCCAAATATCACACCTTTTTTTCTTGCATTTTTCTATCAACTTTTTAAATTTCATTTTCTTATTTTCTCTTCCTTGAGAGTACTACAGTCTACCTCAAAAGTTTTGAATCATGCTACAACATGTATTTAACTATTTATATAAACAAAAGTCAAAACAAAAAACCTTTAGGTGGAAGAAATAAGAAACACTCTATTTGTTCTTCAAGAAAAACAAAAAAAAAAAGATATATAAACTAATTAAATATATAGAACAAAAATTACACGAAAATGGAAAATTTAAACCCAAACTATAAATTAACAACAAAATCAGAAATAGAAAAGTAAGAGTCGTTGTCCTTGTCTTTACATCCACCACTAGAAAGCTCCAAAAATAGTTCAACATTATCTCCTCCTTTATCAATAACCTACATTATTAAACAAAACACACTCTTTTAAGATTTAAGATATTATATATATATTTGGAAAAAAGAGACAAAAAAAAAAAACAATTTTGTTAAGGGTCATTAGCTATAAAATTATTGATCAAACTACACATTGCACTTTAAAAAAAAAAAATGATTGAGGTATTTTTTTTACTTTTTTGGAAAATAAAATGTGAGGACCACTATATAATATGCATTAAGTTTCATAAAGACAATACTACTACAAAACAATCGAAAGGGACCAATGAACTTTCTAAACCTTCTTTTTAGTTTTGTAGTGGTGGTGTCGACATGGAAATGAACATGAGTACACATTTTGATTCATATTTTCCTATGTCTTACGTATAAAAGTCATATGCGCATTTTGAAAATGACTATGTGACGTTGAATAATCAGAATCGGACAATCAACTATAGAAGCATGTTTGTAAATGATATTTGGATATCCGATCGTTCTATTAACTGATGTTAATATGATAACTCTGAAAATGTTGGATGTTATTATAAGGTTGATTTTTCAACAATTCCAATTAGTTCATGTGAGTATGTGACACTGTCTTAGGCCCATCACATAAGAGATATGTCAAGTTCGTTGATTTATCGCCCTTGCTTATATGGTGGCCTAAATAACCACATAAATTTCCTAATAAATTAGACCAATGATCAGAGACAGAGCTAGTAGGGAAGGTTAGAGGGTGCTCGGTCCCTTCTAATTAATACAACCTTTTATATAAATTTTCATTCTAAATATTAAATCAACATGATTATTTTCAATTGATCCCTCTCAGTCAAGCAACTTGACCCCCTTTAATGTCACACCCCGGCTCCGCCACTGCTAATGATGATTATAAATAATTTTTAAAAAAAATGTTGTCATTATTTATGATTATGAAAACAAATCTTTTTTAGTGGCAAACATGACAATAGCTTTCTAAGATTTGTTTAATCACCCATGTGTAAAGAAGAAAGCAAGAAGGTGACCAACCTCCATAATGAAAATGTTTATCCTTTTTCTTCTTGAAAGCTGATCTCAAAACAAGCAAGAAAGCTATTCCTAGAAACAATCCAGCTAATCCACCGATGATAATCGCCACCAGCTTTTGTGTACTGTGTCGCCCTCCTCCGCCATCTGTCTCCGTCTCCCCTGTTTGTATGCCGCCGCCGCCGCCACCACCCGTCCCTATCGACAAACCAAACCCCATATCATAGTTGTTAATTTGTTATAACTTTTAAGTAAATTTTCAAAGAATAAAACAAAATTCATGAATCATAGATCATAGATCCCACTTTTGATTGATTCCTTGTATATGTCAGGTGATTATTGATACCAGTTGATTTCACTTTTCAACACTTTTGAAAAAGATGTAACTTTGACACAACAAACACCACTTGTTTGCACACAACAAATTGTCCTTCACATCACAAATAATTTTTGTTTGTTTTGTCAAAAGCAAAATGTCTACTTTGTACAAAATAACTATAGATGTGTATAAATAACTGAGGTGTGCATCCCATCCCCGAGATGATAGTATAGTGGTGTGAGACATACAACATAAAAACAGACGTCTTCAAATCCCATTTTCATGTCCCTTTAACGATCCTTTTAACCATAGTGTTACACGATTTAATTTTCTTATCATAAACATTTCATTTAGTAATTCTAACCTCGCAAAACAATTGTGCATATAACTCTTAACTTACAGAAAAATTCCGCTATTTACCAAATTGTTTAGGGGGATTTTATATACAAAATTTGTGTTTGAAAAACGACATTATAAGTAGTGTTTTTTGCAAAATAATATTTTCTAAACACTTTGTAAAACACCCTTTTTTGATTAATTACGTTATACATAGTCCAATACCAGATAATCTCTTCAAACCGCAATCCCAAAACGCCCGATAAAAATAAATCAATCAGGTGCACAACTTAACATAATTTCGAAAAAAAACTCCTTCAACTTAACCTTACCTGATCCAGGAACTCCATTAGGATAATAAGTATAACTTATATAACATTTCTCCAAATAAATCTGGCCCGAAAGCGAGCTCCCACACGCGCTTTTCGCATTCTCGCCTGCAGACTTCACACAATTTTGGCAATCATCGTTCCCTAAATCGCCTTCACACTGTCCCAAAACATATACGGATTGATACTCACCGGTATAAAACCCTTTACTATTTCCAACACCTTTTTGTATCTGTTCCAATGCAGATTCCAATCTCTGATCAAACCCGGACCCACTTGCCCGATTCGCCCCACACTGTTTAAACAACAGGTCAGTGGGCGAAGCGGGCGGGAACCCAACAACCTCATATTTTAAATAACAACCATCCAGCTGTACGCGGGCAGCAATAGTATTGCCCCCGCATACTTTCTGGATGATGTCAGGTACTTTTTTAATGCATTCATTACAAACTGAATTACTTAAATCTCCACGACACTGGTACAGGCCAGTAACAGAAGTAGTTGTTAACTGGTCGTTACCGGTTGTCGTGTTGTAAAAACTTATTGATGATGATTGAGATATAAGAGTATTGTATAATGTTTGGAGATTTTGTGATGAGATGCCAGATGGGTCTTGGAATTTTTGGTTGGCACAACCTTTGTATACTAATGTTGTGATGTCTTTTGATGCTGCTAATGATGTTTGTGGTGATGATGATGAATAAATGGTGAGAATTAATAAGAGGATTTTGTGTGATTTTGATGATGGACCCATTTGGGTTTCAGTGAAAAAGAAATTGGGATTTGGGGGAAGGAGAAAGAAGATGGGACAAAAAGAAAAGAGTTTGGGGAGAGATATGGAAATAAAGAAAAAGGAACAGAAAAGTGTTTTATTATTATTATTTTATTTTATTGGATTGGTAGTAGTGTTTTACTAGAATTCATGTTCAGTTGTTCACATTTAAAAATAATCAATAAAGATTTGTAGAGGTTGCCTTTGATTGTACTATACAATTAAGAAACACAAGTAAAAAAGAGAAAGATAACTCACATGTTATTTATTTTTAATCGATTGGTTTTACGGTCAATATTATAAAAAAAAAAAAAAAAAGGTAAAATGCATAAAGGAATATAAGTCGGGATTTGAAACCATAACCTTTTGTTTTTAGAGTGTATATTTTTGATTATATCATGTGTAGTTTTTACTTCTGATAATTTATAACTAGTAATGTGATATCATTTTTAACGATGTGATGATATACGGAGCTATTCCTGAGTTTTTGAAGGTCTTGTTCATATTTGCAAATCCATTATTAATCAACTACAACTACTAAAAAACATTTACACTTACACTTAAATGTATAGTTGTCACAAACTAAAAAACATTTATAGCATGTATGAGATTTTCCTAACTTATGTTTTTGAGATATATATTTACTTAACTAAAGTTTTTATTTAAAAATAAAAATGTATTTAATACACTTACACTTTCCTCGTACGATAATATATAGTACTTCGTATCAAATGCAGTTTTGATTTTTTTTTTTTTTTTTTAAAGTAAACATATCCTCATCTAAATTAAATATTTAAATGTGTATGTGTATCGTATGGGTTTTGACTAAATCATTTATAGAATGGGAAAACAATTGAGCATACGATAGTTGAAAGATACATTCAACCTCTATTTTGAAGTTCATTTGTCAATTAATAATTTTCTTTGAACGGTAGAATTATATTAATAAAGACAATTAGCAAGAAACTAGAAGCAAGTATACAATTACAAATCTAGAATTTACTAAAATTACTTATTCTAGATCCATCTCGAGGTATTAACTGCGAAAACTGCAAAAATGATGAAAAAACTCATGCTAGTTGTATTGTATAAGTAAATTTATTGTTTTTATAAGTTTGTATCGTATAATAATCTTTAAATAACCATATAAGCATCAGTGGTTGATGTATTTTAGGGTTTTTTTAATGACAGCCCTTTACGTTGTTATTAGTGTGTATAAAAATGTATACTTTTTATCATAAAATTCAAGGCTTGACTTTTTATATGGAACGTATAATTTTTCTATGCATGTTATTGACAGCCCTATTAAAAAAATTCTATATTTTAATATGAAAAGTTTATCGTAATAATAGTAGTTGATTTATTACTTAAAACCTACCACAAATTCTATCATCGATTTCACTAATATTATGTCACCATCCAAAGAAAAAGTAAACTAGCCAAATGAATGGTTGAACATTTATAATATATTATAAAGTATTTGGATTGTTTCTTAAAATCTGTTTTTTATCAAAACTTTTATTTATTTATATATTTGTTTTACTAATTATTTATATCTTTAATAATACACCATTAACAAATAATAAACACAATTTTTATATACCTGTGTATTAACCAATTCAAATCCGGTGGTCTGCGAAACCGGCTGACGGCTGATTACCACCATCAACCTTTGTCGCATGTATTAATTGAAGTTTACAAATTTTGATTTTGAATTTAACTCTTTTTATTTATTGGCGAATACACTTCAGGTTAACATACTTAGGTGTGCATTTTTGTCTACCAATTGTAAAATTTGAATACATGTGTCTCTTGGGGTAGAGACCAAGGTTCAATATTTGACAATGGGGTAGTTGTAACATCTCAAATCTTTTGGCATCGGTCATTAACATATTGTTAGTTACCGTTAAGTAATAATCGTCTAATATATGAATATGTCCAATTAAGGTGTATATGTGCTAAATGATAATGATAAGATGATTTTATGGTTAATGGAGATAAAATAATGATGAATAGTGTTTAAAAGTATTCCCGATAGGTGGTAAGTGGATTTAATGAGGAATTAAGCTTAATTAACGAATATTAGGAAGTCTAGGGACTTAAGTGTCGTAATTAGAAACTTGGTCCAGCAGATGGGAGGGGCATATCACATATGGAAGCCCTCTAATCTGATCATAATTTACAATTAACTCTCACACACAAACCCTAGAGCTCTCTTCCTTCATATCTTGCGTTTCCAAGTCAATTCGGTGTGATTTTGTGTGATTTTCGACCCCGTGATTCTTGATACTGGTAAAACCCATTCCATAGATTGATTTATGATTAATTATAGGTGATTAGGGTTAATCAATTCAGATTATAGGGGTTTGGGTTGATTAATGATGATTTACAAGTTTACCGGTAACGTTTTCGTTGACTTTTCGTAAGAGTTTGTTAATTGAATGAGCTAGCAACATCAAGTTCCATACTTTAATGATGAATCATGTTGTTTATATGTTTATGTGTCAATTCCAGGTGGTCAATTGGAAACCCACTCGTTCTATTGAATCTTTTGTTCAAATAGTGTAGTTTTTGTGTAAACCGAACGGGTCAATGGGTAATCGATGTTAGCCAATGATTCAAAGACCAATTGATGACATCAAGTTGTCAATTGAGTCATGTTTAAGGTTAATTTTATGTGTACAAGTCGTACCAAGGGTTTGGAGTCGTTTGGGGATCGAATGGATTGAGTTTGGAGACAAAAGAATAAGTTTTGTGCAGGTCGGGCAAAAGTTACGTCCAAAGTTGCGGCACAACTTTGGAAGCAACTTTGGATCAGGTCTCTATCAAAAAGTTGCGACGCAACTTTGGGAGTTGCGGCGCAATACGAGGTCTGGTGCTCGTTCGGGCTTGTTTTTATGCTTATTTGACCCATAATCAGGGGGTTAAGTGGCCTTAATGTATAGGAAGCTTAGAGATGTTTATAAAGCTCATTTGTTGGTCATATATGTTTGCTAGGTGTTCGGGAATACTTGTCAAGGTTGCTAGCGTTTGTTATTTGCTTGTTTGTGTATCGTTGAGGTAAGATACACGACTTTTGCCACATGAGGGACAACAAAACATGGTTTTTGCATGCGTTAACTCCCCTTAATGATGTCTCATGTAGTTGTGGGTTTACGGGATTACTTGGGAGGCCTTATGGGATATGAATGCATGTAATTACTTATAATGATGTGCTTTGATGCGTGAAATGATATATGATGCAATATATGTTCATGTATATGTTAAATGTGCTTGAATCATGGCTTGTACACCTAGTTCACTAGACTTATAGGTTGCCATGACACGTGCACGTTTAAGGGCCCAAATAACAAGATGATTGATGTTATATGAGATGCTTGATGTTATATGAGATGCTTGATGTTATATGAGATGTAAATGCTCGAGCTATTTTACAGAGATGAAAGTGTTAAGCTTAACCCGTGCTTGCCAATTGAGGCTTGTACGTTGAGATGGTTGCTTGGGTGGCTCCTTGCAACA